>CAJVPY010001071.1:0-21297 GCA_910591965.1 Dentiscutata erythropus
CGCAAGCCTATTTTTCAAACTTTCGTCGTCCGTGAGATTTGAACCCTAGACCTGCTACTTGGAGAGGGTGACGACTTGACTACTTCACTAAGCCGCCACACCTCTTTAATTTTATATTTTTATTTGATTCTTCATGAATAAACTATTTTGTACATCCAATTATTTTGTAATTGATCTTTCTTTGATATATTAATTATTATTTACTTTGGTATCTCAAATATTACCGACCATCTATACTTCTAATCATTATTCATATGAGTTATATGAATCATGTGAATCACATGTACTACAATTTGTTCGTTCTGGCCCAAAGACATATTAAACATATAAAGTTTTTTTTTTTTTTTTTTTTTTTGTATATTTTCTTTATTATTTATTATCGACCATTTAAAGCTCTAAGTCAATTACCCTTCAGTAAGTATATCACATACTTGTTTTCACTATGACACGAGCTAGATTCCCCATGATTTTTGTCCTTGAAATCACTATCCGACTCTTCATTTCTTTCAATATCATCTGAACCTTTGCAACTTCTTTACCCTATTTCTGGTAAGTGGGTCCTTTATCTCAACATTATCAAGTTCAGAAAGATAAAATTAATCATGATTTCTGACCTTTCAAACTTTGTATGGACTGAGCCAATGATAGTCCAACTTTCAAGATAAAGATGTTTTCAAAGTAGAATCGTACACCAAAACCAAGTCACCTATATCAATTTTCTTCTTATAAGAATCGTTACAACAATCATAAAAATATTTCTATCGCTTTCTAAGTTCATCTCAGTTTCTTGCATATCTTTTAACTTATGACTCAAATTTTTCATTTGCAAAACTCGAAACTTTAGTAATTCTTGGGTCATTCAAGTCCCTTTTATCACAAATGTATTATACGTTTCAATAGTCAATTCGACCAGTGTTACCGCATCTCTGCTATATACAAGTCAAAAAAGAGAATAGCCAAGTTCTCCAATGGTTATATTCAAAGTCCACACATATTCACGTAAATATTCGTGCCAATGATTCTGTTTTTTTGCGCATACTTTGCATAGGACTTTGGTCAATTTCTGAACTGTCCTTTCTGCCTTACTATTTGCCTCTGGATGGTAGCTAGCTACAAACTTTTGATCAACTCCTAACCATATAGTAAGCTTATTCACTAAGCTGTTTTTAAATTCCATGCCTCTGTCACTTACAAGTTTAGTGAAGCATCTATGTCATGTGATAACATTGTCCCAAATAAATTAGGCAATATTCTTTGCATTCTTTTTCTTAAGTGCTCAGGCCTTGATAAATCTAGTCAAATCTTTCACAGCTACTACTATATATTCATGCCCAGCACTGGTATGGTGCATAGGCTCTATGCAATTTACAAACATTTTATGAAAAATCCAACTTGTTACTGCAATATGGATAGGCTCTTTAAGAACTTTATGTTCACATTTTTGACATATTATGCAGGACGACACATAATCTTTAACATCTCTATACAAATTATCTGCGGCCCATTCATAATTTATTAATATTTTTCTTATATAGCTATTAATCTCTTGATGTTCTCCTTCTCTATTTACTCCTTCATGATTTGCTCTCCAATCATTTTCTTTTCTTCACTCTCAAAAATTATACGTCTCGGAGGCCTACTCTTTGTAGCTCTTCGATACAATCGTTTGTCTAAAAGACAATATTTTCTTAGCTTTGAATTCAAGCACTTTTTATCAATTTTAGTTACGTGAGACGGCCAGAAAAATATCTTCAGGTAATGTGCTATTGCTTTTATATCATATAGCCTTTGGTTCACTTTATTTATACTCATTAACAAGTTCTCTATATATTGGATATTGCTGTACCGGCGCATTTGGATATCTCGAAATTTTGTCCATGTTTCTATGTAATTTACCCAACTTATATTGTATGCAAAAATCAAAGGTTTGTAGAGCCAAAACCCACCGCATAAGACATCTCTTAAGTACTGCTTTGTTGAACAACCATTCTAATGCATGGTGATCAACCCAAATATTAAACGTAGTTCCTCCAACATAGCATTCATTCACATTACAACCGAAAACAATACTGAGACAATTCTTTTCCATAACAGTATAATTGATTTCATACTCATTTAATTTACATGATTTAAATAAAATTGGTCACATTCGTCCACTACAATCTTTTTGTTCTAAAACCATATCTAATAACATGTCACAGGCATCTATATATATTTGATATAGTCGCTTTTCACTTTTTGTACTTTCCCAATTAGGTGCTTTTAACATAACATCAGTTAGCATCGCTTCTTTCAGGTTTTGAAATGATTGTTGTTGCTCCTTATTCCAATGATACCCCACACTTTGTTTTGTAAGATCTGTAAGTGGTTTCGCCACCTTACTGAAATTTTTAACAAATCGTTGATAATAGTTCATCATGCCTAAGAAGGATCATACTTCTATAAGGCAAGTAGGTGTATTCCATTCAATTATTCTTTTAATTTATTTAGGATCCACTTTCATATCAGACTTACTCATGACAAAACCATACATATTCAACTCTTTATACAACAAATGACACTTTTTCTCCGCAAAAGTTAATTCCACTTCCTTAAACCTTTTTGCTAGCTTTATAAACAATTCAATATGATTTTCAATAGTACTATCCATCTATAGACTCACATCATCCTGATAAGCTGTGGTAATATTTCGCCATTTATCTTCTTCTAATACGATATCTATGCGACATTGAAACGTCTCACTGGCATTCTTTAACCCTATACACATTACTGTGTATCTCAAAAGTCCAATTGGGATTGAGACAGCTACTTTGTCACTATCTTCCTTTCTAATTTGAATTTGCCAATACCCTTTATATGCATTGACTGAGGAATACCAGTCATGCCCAACTGCTAATTCAAGTATATCATGAATCATAGGTAGTAAATATTTGTCTTTTACTATGTACTTATTCGATGGCTTCATGTCTCTTACAACTCTAAACTGATCCATACCACTATCTTTCTTATTTACTAGAAAGCAATAATATACATACTGTCCCTTTCCTTTCTCTAATAATCCATGTTTTACCATTTCTCATTACTGGCCCTCAAACAATCTAGCTTGCTCTAGATTATTGATACATATCGGTCTCATTCGGGCTTCTGGGATTACTTTTCCTCTCGTACGTACTTCATACTCAATTAAATCTGTCTTTCCTATTTCAGAAAGCTCAAAAGCAAATACTTCAAGTAGATCTTTAATCAACCGATTAATCAAGTATTCTTTATTTTCTTTCGATACCGCGTTGTAATGTCCAAAGTAATGCTATTTTCTTTAGTAAGATGCATAATTAGCTCCGGGTTTTCAATATTCACTATTCCATCTTCATTCTTGTGATCTCTGGTTCAGTAAACCACTTGCTCACAATGTTGGGTTTCTTCAAGTTGGTGAACGTTGATTGACAACACTTCTTTCATTATAAACTGATTACTATTGTTGGCTTTGTTCAATATATCTCTATATTCACCATTCATTTTCTCAATTTCAGATTGCTCTACTTGCACTCTACACATCAACAATACACTCATCTCATTCTTGTAATTACTTTCACGTTCTTCATCTTCATTACACCAATGACTCATCCAGCTTTAGGTACCATAGTAGTGATAAAGAATACTTTTCTACAATTGGAAACAATAGAAACCAGTATTGATTATTCTTCCATTTCAACTCACATTTTGCTGCTGCAATCCACAGCATTTCAAGTAATACATCAAAACTAGCAGAAGCTATGACATAAAAATTTTTTGTAACTATGACTCCTTCTGTATCAACTTCTATATTTGATATATATCCCAGGAAGTTGCTAACACTATTGTCAGCTATTCTTTCTTTTCATTAAATGTTTTCTATATCAACCCTCTTTCTTTTGCATATTTCTCATACATCAGATTTAATCGAGATCCAGGATCAATTGGAGTATCAGTTTTCTCTATTAATAGTTACCACACCCATTGGTATGTTACTATCTTGTTTAACACTTATGTCTTGTACCGCACGAACTATGATCACATTTGTATCCATCATAGCCACAT
Source organism: Dentiscutata erythropus (assembly GCA_910591965.1). NCBI lineage: Eukaryota > Fungi > Glomeromycota > Glomeromycetes > Diversisporales > Gigasporaceae > Dentiscutata > Dentiscutata erythropus. Next base: position 4,078 of record CAJVPY010001071.1, read on the forward strand.
TGTTTTCTTTTCTTTTATATGACATTGCTTTTAATATTTCTAATCTTACCTTCGGGACCATTTGAATAATTGTCCTAAAATTAAGGTTACTTTCAATTTAGCAACCTTCTTCAAAACATCAAGCTCTTAACTTAATTTGGATAAAGGAATATATTTTACAGGACTTAAGGTTTGTGATTCTACTGAAACACTTTTACTTTTGTCAACTTTCTCTTTTTTTCTTTCTATCTTCGTTATTAATCGTCTCTTCCTCATCAACACATTTTCTTTTTCTGAGCTCCCAATTCCTTATATCGAATATGGGTTCTCCTTTTACCATTTTAACTTTTAAGTATTCAACTCCCAAGTTACTTAACTTTGTTGTTATTTCAAAATACCAGATATTTGCTCCCAATACTTTAACATTTTTAGTTCTCATATCTCTTTGTTCATTTCTTTGGTCAGGCAGGTTCTGTGTTATCTGATTTGAATAGTTATGCAAGATATGACCTTCTTGTTGACAATTAAAGCACTGATGACTATCAATGTTTTTTTGTAGCCTAGTAAAACTCGCACTTCTTGAATGAGACCATCCAAAAGATGAGTTATTACTGGTAAGTTCCTTAACTACCTTCATCAACTCCTTAATATCCATTTCAATTTTTTCTATCTTACTATTACTGATGCTTTCTTGTTTAACCCGATTTACAGTAGGGGCTTTCATTATGGCAGTAATGCCATCAACCTCTGCATCATTTAAATAAGACTTTTCTTCAGCCATGGTTAAGTTTCTATTATTACTTTGCTTTCTATCTTTTTGAAAGCTTTCAATTTGCAGAGCGGTTACTTTGGCTTTGCTGAAATTATTTGGACAGAAGTTTTCCACTCTTAATCTATATAACTTTTCATTCTATTTAAATACCAATCCTGTTTCTTATCCTTCCTTATTTTGTCTTTCACTGTATTTGCATATGCTTTGAACCTACTTGTATATCCCCTTATTGTTTCCTTCTCGCCTTGCTTGATGTTTCTTAACTGATTTATTTTTATTTTTTCATCACCTTCAGTGTTTATCACTTTCACTATTCCTTTTTTCAGCTTATCCAGTTATTATTACAACCTTTTATTAATTCTCTAACCCATACCTTTGTTTTATCAGGCATGTGCATCACTATCATTCTGTATTTCGTTTTATCATCCCAATTCTTTGACTTGGCATATCTGCTATAATTGAAAAGAAACCCATCAATGTCATCTTTCTTCTTATTATGAAAGAATGGTTTTGTCAAATCTTTAGACATATCAATACACGTGACTTGATACGTAAAGGAAAATGCGATGTATTATGAAATAGTGTATATAATATTAATAACTCAAAGGTAAAATTCGTTTTTGCTTTATAATTTTCAATTTGATTATAAATGTTCTAGTCTCTCAAGACTTATTGTTTTGTTTTTGAAAAATCTTTGATCTATCACGAGATTAATAGTAATATGCCCAGGTTCTCATGTCATGGGATAATTAGTGACTTTCATTAGCAAAATAACCTAGCTCAAACAGAGAAGCATTTTAACAGTTATTAATGTATTTTTGATTTACTCAAGGAAAGTATTAAGTTTGCTTTTTTACTATTCACAGATTTTTTATTTATTCAATTGACTAACTGAATCTTTTATTACTTTATCACTTTGATCCTTATATACATATTTAACTTCAATCATTATATTATATATCAGTCATATGACCATTGTCTCTTAAATTGATTACATATTTTTATTTGATTCTTCATACATAAATTAATAATAAACTATTTTGTATATCCAATTATTTCGTAATTGATCTTTCTTTGATATATTAATTATTATTTACTTCTGTATCTCAAATATTACCGATCTGATCATTATTCACGTAAGTTATATGAATCACGTGAATCACATGTACTACAATTCGTTCATTCTGGCCCAAAGATATATTAAACATATAAAGTTTTTTTTTTTGTATATTTTCTTTATTATCTATTATTGACTATCTAAAGCTCTAAGTCAATACCCTTCACTAAGTATATCGCATACTTGTTTTCACTGTGACACTATTAATAATTAAAAATTTTACATAAAATACAAATACATAAAAACTATCTATTAATCTATAATAAAAGGCAGTCATTCTTTTTAATTTACTATAGTTTGATTTGATAGTATTAGTTAAAGTTATCTGCAAGAAAAGAAAAAAATGCTGTTGGGCCCAAAGAGCCCACTGATTTGTATTTCTAATATAATTTTATATTATGTACAGTCATCCTCCCATACAATCACACAGTTGGGCACATAGTAAATTTTTTTAAAAATGTGCTTATAAAGGGGTTGTGCTTATATGGAGGTTTTTTTCTTATAAATTAAATCATAGTTTGTCCTAAATAAAAATGTGATTACATATGATGTGATTATATGGGAGGTGACTATATGGAGGGACGACTGTATTAATTAATATTGGAAATTTGATATTTATTGATTGCTTTATTAATAAGTTTATTATATCTAGTTCTTGTTACTTTATGTATTGCATGTATCATTTTACTTTGAATCTTTGGTTCATAATTTTTTCTTATTCAAGTATGACCAATATAGACAGTACTAAAAAGAATATTACATACCTGTTTATCTTTACACAAACTTAAGAAAGTTTTAAAAATACTGCCAGCCTCACTATTACTTTGGTTAGCAAAAAAGTAATAGGAATCCAAGAACTTTTAAAGCACTGGATTATTTGCAGAATATCCATAACTATCTCACTGGTTTCATCACTAATAAAAAAAATAGACATTAACATCCCAAGAGCTATGATTGTTCCAAATATACAATATATATAGCTTCTAATTATATCTATTTGTTTTATACATGGAATCTATTAATATCAATTACCCAAAACAGCAAAGCTTTTCAAGCTGATTTGGGTGGGCAAAAGTGAAACTCTAAGCCAACTAACCATAATATTCTACTTGATATTCTTCTTTTTTTTAAAAAAAAGATAAATTCTTTAATATCTGACTCTAAATTTCTGTTACCTATAAAATATGAATTCTGGAGCCTAAAAACCTTTTGTTTAATATTATAAACCTCTATTTACTTTAATTCTTTTATGTTAATACCAAGAGCCAATTAATCTCTTAGTTCTATACTTCTTGATTGCATTAACTATAGATAAAAATGAATAATTTTTAATTTTCCTCTTTTAGACCAAGTTACAAACAAGCTGAAAATATTTCAATTTTTTGCTTTTTTTGATAATATGTGTATAATTAGAGCTATTTAAATATCATTCAATAAGAATTTTTTACTTATTTACAACCTGCAAACCCCTGATTTTTGCATGATACAGGTTTGAAGAACAGACCTTCATTTTTTTGCACTTTTTACTTGAAATGCCCTCTTTACAAGTATATAACAAATTGTGTTTAATGAAGCAACATGTATAAATTATCTTATTGTTATTGCTTTTAGAATTGTACCTTGTCCAAAAATTTGTAACAAGGGGCTACTATTTCTAATTAAAATCTTGCTCTTGAACTTCAAATAACTGGTTAATATTAAAAAGAAGTGCTTGTCTTTGGTTAGATGTAAAATGTGATGATGTATAATGTGTATTATAAATATATATTGTATATTTATAAACTCAAGAGTTTTGTTTGATCTATTAAACTAAAACTCTATATATTTTAAATACTATTACTTGATTTTCCTTATTGTTTAAGTCTTCAGTGTTGTTAAGTTCATTTTTCAATAAATTTTGTAAACAATTTTATTAAAAGTAAAAAAAATTAAAAAAAAAATAACACTACTATTTAAAGCAATGTTTTTTTTTAAATATTATATTGAGAACAGACTTATTTAATGTTATAAATATACAGTAAAAGAAAAAAACCTTTAATGCTACAATATAAAGTTTAAGACATTAATGCTAAAGTAAAAAAAAAAGAGTAGTTGTGTAGCTAGCACCAAATTGCAAAAAAATAGTACATTCTGTAATTACTCAGTAATTATTGATCATTAGATAATTCTATAATAGACCTGTATCAGGAAAATTAAATAAGTACAAATTTGCAAAAATCTGTATTTTTGCAGATTTTTGAAGAATTGTTGTAAAAAATCTGCAAAATTTTTTAGAATTTGAAGATTTGCACAGAATTTTATCTAATTTCTGTATTTATAGTATAAAATTTGAAGTTTTGCACAGATTTCATTTGATTTATTATTTAATTTTTTCACAAATCTGCACAGAGCTGCAATAAAAAAAATTCTCCGGTGTGGCTTTAAGCATCCTCAAAACAGGTAATTAGAACAATTAGCTAAATTGATAGATCTAATTACCAATTTTGGTAAAATAATTTGTATTACTTATAAACAAACAGTACTGTGTTAATAAATTGGCTAACTTCATGATCCAGAGTATTCAATGTTTTATTATAAACCACCTTTAAAATTTTATAAGAAGAAGCTTCAAATACTAGAGAATTCGCAAAACTCAGACTCAGAACTTAAACTAATAGCTTCTTCTTGCTAAATAAGTTAAAAAGCAAAATTTGCTTAAATTTTACTTATAAAATTTAGATGCATCAATCATTTGACTTATAAATAAAAAATTTAAACACATGATCTGCATGACAAATCGTATGACTGTTATCAAATACTAGATAGCTGCATGATGCTATTACACAAAACCAGAAACAGAATACTAAATAGTAGTTAAATTTGAATGAATAATTTGATGATAAAGAAACAAATAGTTTATTATCAATTTAATTAGCAATGTTAAAAAAAGGTAATTCACCTAATTTTTGTTGTGTTTAGTAGTGATTATTTATAATATAACAGTTAACAAAGTTTTATTAATTTTATAATATCAATTAATTTATTTTGCCATGTATTAATGCATAACACAATAATGCAGCAAAATATCCTTAAGTGCTAAATGCATATTCAAATTCTTGCCTAAATATATATATATATTCTCTATAAATAGAGATCCAATTAACTCGCCAACAATCACTTCGTAGATATCACATTTCAGCAACAATTAGTTACTAACAAGTTTATTTTATTGATAGTTTGTTTTACCAAAGCATTTTACAGACTAAGTAATTCTGGTCAATATCATTAGAGCTAGATTAAAATTTAAACTAAAGTTAGTGTAATTTATAAAAAAAAACTTGTTGATGAAATAAGCTTTAGTGAAATAAACTGTCAGTAAAATGAACTTGTTAGTAAAATGTGGTGTCTACGAAGTGATTGTCAATAAAATAATACAGACCTCTATAAATGCATTTTCTCTTATTGATCTTTAAGTGTATATTGTTTAAAGCTTGTTCCAAAGTGCTGAAGTGCATATATTTATAAAGGTTTTACTGTATTAATTATTAAGTTGTTAAGCTATGTAGAATTGAAGATTTTTATTTAAGCTGTTAATTGGCCTATCTGCTCTTTTCTGGTCTAAGAATTGGAGATCTTTAAAAGATCAGATTGGATTGCAGTCTAGAACTGAATAGAATCAATTAGAATTATATTAAATAGATCAACTATTAAAGATATTCTCAGAGCTTTCCCAAATATGATTTGAATTAAATATATGCTTCTAGATGCTTTATATATTAATTTCAGAATTTATTTGTTTGTTTAAAACTATTATAGTATAAAAGTTCTCAGTCTTGTAATTTTAACCCAATCATGGCACAGGATCATACATAGAATTAAAACAAAATATATAAACTTTTCATTTTTCAAAAAAACATCCATAACTTGAAATTTTACTATAAAACCACCTAACAAAAAAATTTTTTACAAGATTTTGCTATGTGTGGTGTCCTTTCTAATATCATCCTAATACTCAATCTTATTATTTATATAACAGAAATTAATAAAGTTAATTATATTATATTTAATTTTAATTTTTACTATGTAGGATTGTTTATTTACCTCTACATTAAAGAGAGATTATTAAACTAAAAGATGAATAGATCATTTTCTAGAACATATAATATTAACACATTAGTATAATAATTCTGGGGTTACAGTAAACAGGTCTAGATTAGATCTAGACTAGACTTTAGAAACTAATTTAGAAATAGTCCAAAAACCAATTCAGATAATAAGCAAGATAAAGCATTTGCTAATGCAGTGAGCTTCATAAGTCAGATAAAAGTAAAAAAAATATCAATGAATTATATTTATTTTATAATTATACAAGAATAGAACAGGGCGTCATTGGCGCCACTGTTAAATTATTCTAGTAAAATGTAATATGTAGTTAAGATTGTGTTAGTTTTCATCAGAATTATTATGAATTCTATCATAAGTTAGTGTAAATAATTTGCTACAAAACTTACTCAAGCTGGTTTGCAATAAATTACTATAATTTCTATATAAATTACTATAAACTATTTTTTTATAGATCTTATTATTGTAAATTTTTATTAGTCTGAGCTCTTGCTCTTGCATGTAATTTATATATATTTATATTAATACAAATTAAGTTGTATATAGTTTACTATGTAGCCTCTTATATAAATTACTTAATAAAGATATGAGCAAGACCTCACCTTTAATATTAAAAAAAAAATAGATCTTATTATTGCTTTTTTCTACTAAATTGGATTTGGTCAGTTTGTAATTTTTTGCAAGGTGTGTAAGCATTATATATATAATTACTTAAATTTATTTATTTAAGAAACTCAGTTTAAAAATATAATGAATTTAGATGATTGTCTATATTATAATTATAGGACTCACAGAAATCGTAAAAAATCACATAGTGATCAATGCTATTAAATCAAAAGAGTGATAATGTAGTGCACAATGGCTAAAGTTGAGTTTTTTTATTGGTATTACTATGATTGAAAATTATTTGCTATTCTTGTAACCACAATATGTGATTAAGGTTGTATAAAGTTTGCATTGGAATTTTTATAGTTTCTATTATAAGTTACATAAAAAATTTTGTACTACTTACCCACTATTCTAACAACCACGATGTGGTTGAGATTAAGTTAGTTAGCATTAAAATTGTCATAGTCAAGCTTGCATTAGTTTACAATAAGTTATTATTTCTTTTGTAAAGAATTCTGTTGCAAAGTCTCACTATTTTGGTAACTACAATATGTGATTAAGGTTAAATTTAATTTTATTGAATTATTATATTAGAATCTTGGTGACTATAGTATGCAATTAAGGTTAAATTAGTTTGATTAAATTATCATATTAGAGTTATTGTAATTTCTACTATTAGTTACTGTAAAAAATTCTATTATAAAAACTTACTATTTGGTGATTGCAGTTTTGGTTAATTTTTAGATAGGCTATATTGGAATTGTCTTGTATTTTCTATATAGCTGAGTTTGTTTGCATTAAAATTATCACAATTTCTATTGCAAGTTACTGTAAACATTTTGTTGATACAGAATTTGCTATTCTGGTAATGATAAAAAGTTGAGTTAGCTTGTATTGGAATTATTATGATTTCTTTCATATACCTATTTGACACATAATACACAATTAAAGTTGAGTTTGCATTAAAATTATTATGATTTGTTTATATCATGAATTACTATAAAAAAATTTTTCATAAAAAACCTGTTTGCAATTCTAATAATCATAATTAAGGTTTATATCATGAATTACTATAAAAAAATTCTATAGCAAACTTTACTATTCTGGTTATACACATTTCATAATTCACTAATGTCTGTTAATTTAATATCTCTATATGAATAAAAGTTAGTTTTAAAAAATTATAGATAACAACTAAGAATATGAATAGTATTTATATTTCAATTTTACGTATTGATTATAGCTCTATGCATTAATGAAGTCATACTAGGGTTATTATTGTGCAGATAACCAGGTTTGTGGTTTATATAAAATTGAAGCTTATAGATATGTATATGATTGTATATAATAGAAATTATAGATATATAATAGATATGTGTGTGACTGAGATTATAAAGATACATTTTACTTTATCTTGTTTACTTGCTCTCTTCGCTGTCTGATTATGATTTGGCTCCTTTGTATTGAACCCATCTCATCTGCTCTTGTATTCATTGCACTAGCACCCTACTTGTTGTTATGTATAGCAAGATGAATGTGCAGCACCATTGTGTGAGCTCAAACTCAAGCTACCTTAAAGTTGATATTGTTATGTATAATAAGTTGAAAGTGCTACACTATTGTATGAACTCAAATTTGATGCCTTATTAGAGTTGATGTTGTTAGTTATAACAAGTTGAATGAGTCACACTATAGTGTGGCTCAAATTCAAGTTACCTTATTAAAGTTGAGTTGTCAGAGTTGAATGTGCTACACCATAGTGTGGGCTCAAACTAGAGATATGCAAATGCAAGTTTTTTGGCTTTGCATTATATAATGCAGCATTATGTAATATGCACTATACAATTTTGTATAATATACTATACCCTTCAAAAACTATATACAGTAGACAGACTTTGTATTATTACTAAGAGGTTATTGGATTTGAAAATATAAAATATTAAATTTATATAGTGAAAACAGATTTGGAACATTGTCTGCATAGCACATTTCTAGCTCAAACTCAAGTTACCTTATTAAAGTTGAGTTGTCAGGTATAATGAGTTGAATATGCTACACCATAGTGTGGGCTTGAACTTGCTAACTTAGAAAAGTTAATATTGTTATATGTAAGAAAATGAATATACCACATTATTGTGTAGGCCCTTTCCTTCAATTCCACCAGGGGTTTAGACACTTTTGCAATAACATAACCATCATGTAGTATACAGTATTTTTTGCTTTAGTTTAGAGTTTGAGTTCAGGTTTGTGTTAGGGTTTGTAGTTAGGTTATTAGCTTTATATACTATGTGTAAAATTGCATTTCTGACACTTTTTGTTAGTACTTAAAGGCTAATTTAACCACCAGTTTTCGAGTATTTTTGCTTTTTCTCTTTTTTCTTCTTGCACATATGGTTTGTTTGATGTTTGACTGATCCAAGATAATCAAATTTTACAATTTTAATTGGTTATTTTCTCTGCACTATGTTATATTATTGCAAAAGTATCTAGATCACTATTAAAACTTTTACCAGCACATAATTATATGTAATATACTGAAAAATTTTTTAAGTTTGTTTAGGTTAGGGTTAAAGTTAGAAAAAGCTATAGGTAAAATCGCTCAAAAAAAACTTTTTGTTAAAGCACTAAAGATAGTTTCTTATACTACATTTTGAAATACAAGTGATTTTTAACAAAGCAAAGATTTGTTTTAATTTTTTCTGATTATATCTGATCTTGAAATTTAATTGGGTTAAAATCATGTGCAGATGAAAATTTGGTGGTAATCTAGTGTTTAGACTCCTAGTGGGGCACTATAGCCAGTGTTGTACATGGGACAATTTTGGACAATTTTGGACATTTTTTTAAATTAAAATTACTCAAAATTTTATTAAGATAATCTATATTAATTTTTTCATAAATGAATCCAGCACCTAAAAAAATATATAATTATATAATTTTTAAATTACTTTATTGATTATTTAAACATGGGACATAGGCTTGGACAATTTTGGACAATCTTGAACATTGGACATTGGACATAGTATGGACGCGTCCCATGTACAACACTGTCTATACAATATTAATCATGTAAATAGCTGATTTAACACAACCAATCAAATTTCATAAAGATTACATTAGCATAACTAAGCTTCAATTTATAATATTAGGAAATATATATAAAAGAGTATATTTTCTGAAACATATTATTGTATTATGCTATTATGCTAGCCTGTACTAGTTATGTATATGCACTTTTTCATACTGTGGGCTTTAAGAGTTTGCCAGAACGACCCCAAAAGTCAGGATCAGGTGATCTGCATCACAGCCACTACATAATTTTTTAGAAAATTATTGGCAGCTTTATTGTTGTAAAAATTTCTTAAATACCGTATTAGTATGTAACAAAACAATGTATGTATGTATATATGTACTGTACGACTATTGTTGTTAAGATATGGCTGTGGCACGGATCACCTGATCTGGACTTTTGGGGGCCGCCCTGGCGAACTCGGGCTTTAACAATCATGATACTATTATAGCATCAATTAATTGTCAATCATGTATAAACATAATTGCTAACCAGATATCAAATACTGGTATGTAAATTTTTTTATTAATAATTATAAAGCAAAATTAGATTCCCTTATTAGAAAGGGCATTTAAAGCAAAGCACAACAGCAAAATTATTTTAATGTTAAAAAGCAGATAAAACTATAAATGTAAATGATCTCCTGACAAGGTTTAGTTATATGAAGTAATAAAAGATCACATGATTGAAAAGTGGAGCAGACCACGTAATAGCATAGCCACAAATATTACAATCTAAGACATGTGAAAATAAAAAGCTAATGGCAAAAGATGTAAGCCAGGTGTAAGAAGACCTTACTAAATACAAACAACAATAAGAAATTATATATGCTCAGCATAAAGAATTAAGGGCTGCTGGTGAGTATAAGTAAAGAATGTATGAGATCATGTTCCTCGGCTGGAAGTCATTAAAGTAAGGGTTCTCACCACCCACCCAAGTTGTTCTAGAAACACGTGATTCTATTATTCTGCCATGCATCGCTCTATCACTTACAGCTAGCTTGCTTCAGCAAGTGAGAATTGGCCCCACTGGCTAATACTGTAGTGACTCCTAGTGCAATTACAATTGCTTCTTTGTGAGATGTCTCATCTTTATGGCCATTTTCACTAGTCAATCAATGTACTATTATGTATTCTGCCAAGTTTCAATAAATATCTAATATTACCTCTGTTCTAATTTAATAGCTGGAGTAGTGTCTAAACGTAAACATGTCTAGTGATACAAATGCTTTTTGTTGTTTTTTTTTTGCTTATCAATTAATAATTGTAGATTCCCAAATAAGGAATCAAATAAGAGATAGCGATAGTAGTTAAATATTTTACTAGTAATGACTAAAAAAAAGTTTACAAATGGGGTTTTTAATACACTTTAGGCAGTTGTCATTAATTACAAGTACAGAAAGTTCTATTTATAATGTGTAGTACGTATTATTGTCCTTTATTATATTCTTTATTACATTGTTTATAGCTTTGTTAGTTTAGAATTTTATTGTCTTTTTCAATCTTTTACATATCAGATAAATTAATAATACCAGGAATGGAGTGATGAATATCACATAGTATATAGTTATATGATGATCGAAATGATATTGCTCCTCAAAATCTTAGATCTGATTGGTCCGCATGATCTTAAATATAACATGTTGCTTATCCTTCATGTATTGAACATTACATTGTATACTGTTAAAAGATGATCTTGTTTTTGATGCATATATGTATGTACGTATGTTATGCTAAACCTTTGTGTATATATGTGTAATTGGAAGTTCTGTTGATAGAAGCCGATTGATTAAAATATTCTATCTAATTCAGATTATATTTTGTTATAATGTGAGGTTACAAATAAAAATTTTGAAAAGCATCAAATTATACTTTATTGTTAGACTATGTGGCAAATTAATTTAGGCCAGTGACGATTTTATTAAAGCAATTACAGTTGTTTTCATAAATTCTAGGACATACTAAAAAAATTTGCCGAAGTCTATTTAGCCAAATTCGATAAGTTATTGATTTCAGTATGATTAGTACGTGATCAGTATATAAAAAAATTATTGAGTTACTATTATTATAGCACATCGTTCGATCAATATTATATTATAGTATTACATTTACTATTTTAACAATTTATTAAAATTTTTTTTGCCTTATCCAATATGATATATACAAAAATTTATGCCAAAAACTGTTTTTGCCAATTAATAAATCTTCACTAAAAAAGGTTTTGACTATAAGTTGGATTTTTTTAATAAACATATAAACTTTAAGTTTATTTTGTAAATCTTTTTATTATATAATTATCTTATAGTATAGCAAACTTGTATATTGAAATATACTGTATCTATACAAAAATAAAAAATTTGTCTTTTTAATACGTAATGCTCCATATTACACGAGTAGGCAAAAAAACTTTAAATATGATCAGGGGTTGTAAAAAATGCAACACAAGTTGAAATCAAAGGTCAAAATATTATTATTATTATTTGTCAACAATATCTTAATAATTATAATAAAGTTCAAAGTATTATAATATTTATTTAAAGTAATGGTAATTCATCAACACAGTCATACCTTTAAAATTGTTTGAGAACTTGACCCACAGAAGACCTATTAATACCCAAATGTTTAGCAATTACTCTAACTTAAGCCTTCTAATATGTATTGTGTATTTATATAGCACTGGGATAAGTAGCTTATCAAATTCAGCCAAGTAGACTTTAGCAAATTTTTTTAGGGTGTCTCAGAAATTATGAAAACAGCTATAAGTGGTGATTAGTACATGATAATGAAGTAGTGATTGACCAAAATTGGTCAGAATGGCACTGGGAGTTGCTATAGGATTGATTAGCCACTCGCTAAAGCAAGCCAGCTGTGAGTATAGTATTGGTTGAGAAATTAAATATGTGCAGTTAGAAAGATAGTAGAATCACATAGTCATTCTTTCTAGATGGGTGGGTAGGTCGATCATTTGGGTTTAAGCATTACTGGATCCATACTCTGTTTCTTGGCTTACAGCTGTTCTCATAAATTATGAGACAAATTGAAATTTGCTCGTTTTCCAAAATCTCTTCAGTTTCGTCCTATGAATTATCTAACTCTCCAGAAAATATATTGCTATCTTCAGACTGAAGTTCCAAAGACAATGACATGATTCCGAAGAGTTAAATGACCTTTAGGACAAAACTGAAGAGATTTCAGGAAACAACTAATTTTAGTTTGTTCCAAAATATGTGAGAACAGCTGTAAATATGTTTTGTATCTTTGGTTACCCATCTTATATGCATAGCTAACATATGTTGTTATGTGTCTTCATATGATTTTCAACCTTCAATTGCTTTCTTTACTTAGGCTAGCACTGTCTGAGATTTGGTGTGTGGCATGTGGTGATGCTGATACTTCATTTTTTGACTACATAATCTACTATTACTTTGCATCTTCCTCTAGATTGTATTATGGTATAAAGTAATTATAGTAAATAATATAGCACATGTCGTAATCATCAAATTAATTCTACCGCCAACTTTAGTCATAATACTAGCCATAATTTTTCTTTTTTCAAACATTTTTTAAATATTCTTTTCTTTCAATTGCTGCTTTTATTTTTTTGATCACTTCATTTTCACAATTATCACCAATAAATATTATATTACTTACTTCTATTTCTTTCAGGTGATTAATTTCCTTAATCAAGTTATCATCATTTTATCTAATTTGTCAATGCTGATGAGATTTAATATGAATGACATTACTATAACCACCTTTTGTGATATGACAACCCTACTAGTAATCTAAAATTTTTTCTATTTTCTAAAATGGTTGGTCTTTAAAAAATATGATAAAAATAAAAAATCTATATATTAAAAATTTTGATTTTCAACACATCTGTCTGTGGTGCAGTTCTGTATTAGACATCAGATTGAAATGTATATAATAAATAATAGCGAGGCAATACAGACAAAACAATAAACCATTATATTGTTTGCATTCTTTTCAATTAAACAATTATAGAAATTCGTTTAGCTCTCATCGAAAATCTATCACCAAAAGCAAATCAATAAAACAGCAAAATTTTTTAATTAATAAATATCGCATCAGCATATATTTCTATTTTCATCATTTAGTTAAAGATTAATATTAAGTACCATAATGAATAATTAATATTGCACATGTGAATTATATGAATTGGATATATTATTGAAATGACTACCATAAACTGCCATATAGACAACCTGGTGTGACAAATAATGTGGATCTATTTTTATATATACAAATCTTAGAATTTACTGATTAGATTTTTATAATTTTAGGCTTGTTAGAATTCTCTTTTTGAGAGGATTATTTTGATAGTCAACTTACCTGAATTGGTTCAATAGATCAAAGATTATTTACTATTAAATATTAAAAAATATTATTTATATATTATGTGATACATAATACATGTATAAAAAATTGCAACACACTGGGTCGTCTATATAGCAGTTTATAGTAATATACATATTAGGCTGTTTGAAGTTAATTTTTAGTTAACATCACTTTCCAGGACTCTTGGAAGAGGAGGGAGAGAGGACAAATGGAACAAACATATAAAATGAACAAACTATTTTTAATATAATAAATATATTATAATGAATTGACTTCAAGTTAAATTTAGTCTAGAGATTCTAGTTTAGTTGCTAATTAGGTCAGATAAATTTGATTCAATAGTTAAATTATATTCAAATTATAAAAAGAAGAGCAAAAATAAATAAATAAATAAATAAAAAATTATATGATGCATTCATTCAAAAAAAAGAACTTTGTACATACATACAGAATTTTATAGTCAAAACTCCTGTGATCTAGTGTTCGGATCTGTATCATTTTTTAAAGTATGTATGTAGCGATCACAGGTCGGAAATAAATTATTAATCAGATGACTTAAAAAATTAATGTAAAAAACTTTTCAATTTGAGTAATTGGTTTGTAATTGTTATTTCTGTAAAAATTAAATGTCTATTTAAATATTTCTTCTTACTCATTAATACTAGTTTTTAGTTCTTCACAATTGAATAAAAAAAACACTTTAAAAGCTCTTTTTTCAGCAAAAGTTTTGAATCATTTCATTACAAACTGAAATTAACATATGGGCTGCTGTCAATAAAAATCAGGCAGATCAATATTTTAAAAAAAATCTATATCTCAACTTTCACAAATCATATATTGATAAATTTTGATGTGATTTTAATGATTTAATATTTAAAAGAAAGCCTAGAACTTAAACTTTCTTTTGAATATTAAATCATCAAGTTGGCTTCTAAACTTATCGAGATATGAGCTGTGAAAGTGAGGTATGAATTTTTAAAAATGTTAATTTGCCTGACTTCTATTAACAGCAGCCCATATATGAGAAGATAGCCAAGTTGAAACTAAAATTTTAGCTTTATTTTTTATTATTTTAGTTTTTTTTTTAATTATTTTTTATTTTTTATTTTTAATTTGATTACTTTTATTTTTTAAATTATTTTATTTTATTTTAAATTATTTTTTATTTTATATTTGCCATATAACCATGAAATAGCACATAGGAGTTATTTCGAATTTCAGCCTGAATTAAACTTAATTTAGGCTGAAATTCGAAACCACACCCCAGTGCATTATTTTGTGATTATACGGTATTTTTTAAATTTTCACTTTTTTTATATTTTCATTTTACTAGAGGACATCAATGGGTAAGGGGAAAGGGTGATATTAACTGAAAAATCAACTTCGAACAGCCTTAGTAATAGGCATATCGGCAAAAAAAAAAAAGATTCTTTATGAAATTTTAATATATAGTACAAACATCTATAATCAATATACTAGCATTAGAATAATTTTATAATATGAATTTTCTCATTCTAACACTAACTATAAAGAGCTGTTAGAATGATTTTATAATACAAACTTTCTCATCCTAACACTAATCATAAAAAGCTATTAGACTAATTTTATAATACGAACTTTCTGATCCTAACGCTAACTATAAAGAACTGCTAGAATGATAATTTTTCATCAAACAATAATCATAAGGAGCTGTTAGAATGAAAAGGGGAAACAATCCCTCATCTGGTGTGCAATATAAAAAAATTATTTTGCAATATCAGATCACCCCGCTAGTACATGTTATGATTATAACACAACACCTGGTTTATTATAATAAAATGGTGTTGCATAACATGTACTAATGGAATGATCTGATGATTTTTTATATGTTGCACACCGGGTGAGGGATCAGTCGTGTATCATCAATGTTTCCTCTTGTTGTTAGAATAGTAATACGAACTTTCTCATCCTAACATTAACCATAAGGAGCCGTTGGAATGATTTTATAATAAGAACTTTCTTATCTTAACACTAATCGTAAAGAGCTGTTAGAATGATTTTATAATACGAACTTTCTCATCCTAACATTAAACATTAGAGTTCCAATCTGTTAAGTGTATAACCGGATAATTATCAGATATTTGGATCTGAATTTATTCGGTTATCTGTTTACTTTTTATATCAGATACCTTTCGGATTATCCTGATAATTATCCGAATACCTTTCGGATTATCTGGATCTGAGTTATCCGAATGATTCAAATATGGACGATGGATTTACGCGAATTGGAACTCTACTAACCACAAAGAGCTGTTAGAATGATTTTAGAATATAAACTTTCTCATCCTAACACTAACTGTAAAGAGCTAGTAGATAGTTGTTTTATTTTATATTTACTGTAATGATTGTTTTCATGTTATAGCGATGATTGGCTAAAACTCACATGACTGCTGTCTTCTTTCAGCTGACAGTAGGTCAACAGATAGCTAAGCAGTGATGAATAGCAAGCGACGATCACATGGGTGATCCGGATAATCCAGTATATGTAAGGGGAGCTTATCATTATGACGCGAATACTAATATATCCAAATTTAGCAGGGAACGTATGACAATAACATACAGATATAAAACAGAAAAGCGGCAAAGCAGCCCCTTCAAGAGACAAATCAATTTCACACCCTACCCTACCCTCCCTCAGTAGAATCCTGCAGCTTAAATATCTCTTTACAGCTGACCTACGTTATGCAGGTGGGAAACCACCGGCTAAGATCATGTGACTACAAAGCTTCTGACTAACAGCCGTCCTGCATTTATGCGAATGGGAAACCACCAGCTAATTCCAATTATACATCAAACACACTGATGTATGCTATATATCTCTTTCAATTATACATCAAACGTACCGACGTATGATGTATGCTATAACTCTCTAATAAGTTTGAATATCCGGTGCTATTAGCGCTGGAATGCATCATAATTATGCGCAAATTTATAGCATCAGATGCATTGATTCTGTCCTCTGCTTAGTTCTTCCATTCCTGGTTTTGCGCGATGACGTCACGCAGTTATCTAGTTTTGGTAAAATCATACTCTCTGTTTTCACTTACGGAAAACTCCGTTACTTGTATAAAGTTGAAAAAAACTCGATTAAACTGGTTTTACAGCTGTTTTCATAAATTCTGGGACACCCTAAAAAAATTTGCCGAAGTCTATTCGGCCGAATTTGATAAGTTAT
>CAJVPY010001072.1:0-21293 GCA_910591965.1 Dentiscutata erythropus
ATTGGGGTTTAATTTAGGAGAAATTCGAATGAAAAATTATAGTTTAATTTGAGCAGAATTCGAATATAAATTTGGGCGCCTAGGTAATAATTTTTTTCAGAAAACGCACGCGGAATTAATTAATGTAGATAGATGTATAATATTGAGAATTTACGAGCTGTTCGTTATAATTTAATAATAACTCATTTCACAGAATATTTAGTTTATTGATTTTAACTTTATTAATGATAAAACTAGGCTAGATTTAAAGTAATGAGTTTAACTATCAATACAAGCCAGGGGGTCGTCTAAAGCGGAGTAGAATTACGTGATCACGACCAATCAAATTATAGAATTATGATCGCCGACGAAGCAAAACAAGAAAAAAAGCGAAAAACTTGAAAAATACAAAACCTACCCTGGGTAAGTTAAGTAAAAATGTCGGGAAGGCAATTTTGCTTATACATAATTTACTAAAACCTGCTCTAGCCCCAATCCAAGATAACCCTAACCCTAAAGTTAATTCGATAAAATATATATTATAAGAATCTACTCCGCTTTAGACATCCCCCAAGCCAGGTAAATTAAACTCGATGCTAAAGTTTCTGAATTAAGAACGTCGATACAAAATTTAATCTGATTAAATCTATTAAATTAAAGCTATAATAAACTTTACTCCAACGACTGCTGAAACTATCGAATATCCAAGAAACAAAAATGAAACAATTTCAACTCAAGAAGTAATCGAGCTGCTAAGATCTTGAAATTTTTGGAAATGGCATTAATTTACTATGCAAAAGTGTCTTTTTTATTATTGTAAAGAGCAATTCTTACTATTCTTTATGAGCTTATTTTAGCGACAATCTAAGAAATGATATAACAGATAAAGTAAACCAAAACACCTTTATAATTTTTTTGGTTCAAAATCGAATAAGTCTTTTATTACTGTAAGTGACAAACTCGCATCATCAACATCAAGACAAAGTAGATTTTATTATCAAAAGCTTAAAATGTTGTTAAATGTAAAGAAAATCAAACCGCAAAAAGTGAATATCAAGTATTATTTGCCAGTAGTGTAAAATTTAAAAAAACTAATGGCAGTACTCATAATTGCAACTAATTGCCCCACCAACCTTAAATTCAAGAAAAAGGTTCTATTATCAGCAAAAACAGCGGATAAAATTGTGATGTTACTGTTGAAAAAAATCAATCCTAAAAATAAAACTACGCAAATAATGATAAAAGTAAAAACAATGTATTTCAATTTCTTCGAGTTTTGAGGATTATTATTGTTGATGATAACTGTTGCATTATTCACATTCACTTCTTCATTTTGTTCATTTCGTGTAACACAATTTTCATCGCCAATACTTTGAAAACATTGATTCTTTAAAAAACTACAAACAAGACAGTTACAATTTTTAAACTCTTGTAAGGGCTGGATAGTTATATTTGAGGAATTTGAGGTTTGAGATGCGAATGATGGTTGTCTTTGGAGGTTATTAATTTGAATGTTGGCTTGCACAGGAGTCAATGGGGGTGGTTGAATCTGATAATTTCTAATGGTGGCTTGATGGTGTTGAATCTGTGGATTAGGCTCAGCTGGGATATAATTTTCATTATTAACATTGTTGATCTCAGTAATTTGTGGAAGTTGATCAAATCCGTTAATACAAGGGTGCTGAGTAAATTGTTCGGGTCTGCAAATACGAGAGTGCCGAGGTCCATTAAAAATAAGTGGTTGTTGAACATGTCCATTCATAATTTGAGGTTGTTGAATAGGTCCATAATGAGAATGTTGATGAAAAGATCCGATATGGTTAGGACCAACGAAAGGAGGTTGTTGAGTAAATTGGTTAGGGGAGCATTCAAATTCATTGATTTGAGTATTTTGTTCATCATGAACTATTCTTTCAAATCTTGCGTACAAGCAAAAACCATTATATTCAACACAATCTTCAGGATATCTTCTTGACATATTTTATTTTTTGACAAGAATTAACTTGCAACCTTGAATTTTGAGGCTTCTTTTATAAAATTTTTGATAATTACTTCCACAGTTTCTTTATAAAACTAATGTTTTTTTTTATTCGAACTCCTGAGCTGCACAGGAGCAAAGATTTTCATCAAATGTCATGTTTGAACTATCTTGGTCAGTCAATAAACTTACCAGTTTTAGTAAAATAAAATATCTTTACGCGTGTTTAACTTCAAAAGAGGGATTCTAATAGACAAACTGTCATGATGTTTCAGTTAATAGACATGTGTAATAAACTTTTCAGGGTTAGAATCGCGTGTTTTAATAAAAATATCACTATAATAAAGTAGATCTGTATTGATCTAACAGTCTTTACTGGTGTGGATGCTCTAAAAAAAGATCAAAAATTCGAACTGTCTGTAGGGTCATGACAATTGACTAAGAGATTATCTCTTTTGAATAATATAAAATTATTGTATATATTTAAGCCTAATTTAATATTACGTAATATAAAAGCCACTCTAATTTAAAGTTTGATAGAAATTACTTATCAATATATTTAACAATTTCGATTTCAAGAATGAAAACCGGGTTACATGCATGATAAAATTAACGTGTACGTGTATATAAATCAATACTTCTTAATTCATTACAAAGGTAATGCAAATAGTTTTACGAATCTTATGTAAGATAAACTTTTCAGGCTTAACAATCATATCTGATACCCGTCTTTTCTGATAGAAATCGCGTGAAATTTTGTGATGCTCCAAAGAAAGATCGAAATTCGTATTGATTATCTCTTTGAATTATACAATATCGATATTAACCGGTTTTTATGTTATTAGTAATTCCGAATACTGTATATCCAAGCTAAATTTGGCACTAATTTAATTGACAAATCACGTGTAATTTCCAACTTGATTATTGTAAACATTACATGGTTTTTTAAAATCACGTGAAAGAGTTCGAAAATCGAACTGTCTATAGAGTCATAGCAATTAATTAAGAGATTGTTATCAAAGCCGTTCTTATTGTAATTCGACAGTATAAAACATTCTTATTTTAATAAATTATCTAGAAAAACTACTGCCTTAATTGCCTTAATTTATTAGTGTCGCGTGATATTATAAGGAGTCAGTTAATAGACCTAATAATTTTGACGAAATATAAACTTTTTAGGCTTCAGAATTGCGTGTTTCAGTAAAAATATCAATCTCCTTAAAATATAGTTTAGAATAACTCACGCATGTGCAATAATCTATTTTGATAATGTCGCATGAGTTTTACTTCGTTAGACAATAGATTTGAAAGATAGACTACCTACTTCCATTATAAAACATTTAATCACAATTATATCTAACAAGCATAAGGGGTCAGTCAATAAGTCAATAGACTCATGTAAGATAAACTTTCAGACTTCTATAGTAGCATAAGATAATCTACTCAAGATAATTTACGTAATATCTGATATTGATTGATAAATACTCACGCGTGCAGTCAAATGACTTTATTCAAATTAAGAAAGTTTACCAGTTTTGCTTGATTATCAAATGATTTTCGCGAAATGTAAGATAAACTTTTTCAGGCTATAGAATCACGTGTTTTAATAAAAATCAATCTACTTAAAATTCAGTTTAAGATTAATTTACAATTGTATTTTCTTCGTCAAGACAATTACACAAATTCATATTTGATACTGATTATGTTTGATACAATATTTTCCGCGTAAAATTTTGTGATGCTCCAAAAAAAAGTTTGAAAATTCGTATCAGTTGATTATCTCTTTAAATTATACAATATCGATATCAATGAAATTTAGAGTAGAATTTATATGATAAATGTTATATAATTATGTGGCTTTGAATTATACAATATCGATATTAACCTAATATAATTTAATGCTAACGCTAACATAAAAGCCACTCTAATTTAAAGTTCAATTCATTATAGAAATTACATGATTTTCATGCATGATAAAATTAACGTTATATAATTCAAGTAACCATATAAAAAAAAAACCTGTTCTTATTGTAATTCCGACAGGCAGTATAATTACAGATCACATAAATACTTTTTGAAATTATGATAAAAATAATAATAAACAAATTAAGTATAAATGAATGAGTAAAAAGCCATATATAAAATTTATATTGATTACGATTAACATAAATTAATTTTTGTTCAAGTGCAACATAATTTATTTCTGGTTTATTTGTTGATTCACTGGCCGAAAAATCTTCGAAAGTAATTGTATCTTATATATAAAAAAAAGATTAATTATACTCTTATTACTATTTTAATTATAATTTCTTACCTTGAGAAGCATCCTCATTTATTAAAGAATCCAAATTGTTAGATTTATTTGTCAGTTGTGATGACCACAAAGAATTCGAAAAATTCAAATAATCATAGTAAGTTTTTTGATTTGGCGGAAAGGGCAGGCTTCTTAGTTCAAATGACATTAAGATTGTTAATTAGAAATTTTGAACTACCACAAGAGTCAGTCATAAATTTATAGTTTCGACAAATCACGTGTAATTTTTTGTATCTAAATCATGACTCAGTTGATTTAGCAATATAAAAAAACATATAACTGAATATAAAAGTATTTTAATTTAAGTTCAATACGCATTTTTTATTTTAAAAATACTAACATAGTGATGCGAACCGAACATTGAACAGATAATATAAATAATCCACAGATTATTTTAAACCGGTGAATATCTATCGCTATAGATTAATCATAAATTTAGACTTACTCTTACTTTATTGATATATGCAACTGGCTTTTAAATTTGATTTCAAAAAATAAAAACCGGATACATGCATAATTAACTTATATACTAAAAAACCTGTCTTAAGCAAAGTTAATAGTAAACGAAGATTATCAACGTGTATCCGAGTCAAAATAATATCTTGTAATTTATTTTATAACACTAGGCTAATGGATTGTAATATAAATTTAGTTACATATTTAAATGCAGTACTGTGAATATTAAAAAAAAAAACTAGTTAATCGAAATGACAATATATAATATATGTAGCATGATCATTTTAACGCCAATATAAAAACCGACGATTTACTCAAAAGCAGCCAAATCTGGCATTAACATAAAAAAAACACTCTAATAGACTTCAACACGAACAAACTTTGCTAAAATTTCTTTCAAGAACGGGAAGTATTTTTTACATATCTATATTGTTAAAAATAATACAGATACTCACTATTACAAATATGTTAAAAAAAACAAAGATGGATTTGTGTAAGAACCTGTATTCACGACCTGTAGGCTGTTTACGGTGTGATGAAATAAGCAAATCAAATCCATCTTGGATGATTATGTTACGACCGGTAGGCTAACATAATCATCGTTATATATAATCTTTTATAAATGTTGCATGATGATTATTTAAATAAGATCTGACAAAGAAAAAATATACGCCAAAATGACCAGGAAAAACCGTGATCCTAAAGAATATTTGTTGTCGATTCTAATAGAACATGTTAAATTTCTTCGTAGAATGACGAAAAAAGAAATCCCAGACAAAATGCTCACTTTAATTAATGAGCGAATAAAAAGTACCAACCAACAAATTGTATTTGTAAACAAAGAATACTTCGATTACCAAAAAGCCATAACCGAATTTAAAAACGAACAAAAAGCTTTCAACAGACAAATTAGAATGTAATATCTTTTTTTTTTTTATTAAATTTATTTATTTTAAAATAATTTTCATATTACTATGCTAGACTAGAAAAAAAGATCAAGAAATTGGAGAAGACAATCAAAAAGAAAGATGTAGAAATTGAAAAAAAAGATGAGGAAATTGAAAAGAAAGATGAGGCAATTGAAAATTTACATATCATGATCAACACCCAAAGCGAAGTTATCAGCAAAAATGAAAATGAAATTATGATACTAGAAGGAAAAATGAGCAGATTGCAAGTTGAACACGACGAATGTGTCGAAAGCAATATAAGCTTAAGTTATAAGGTATTGAATATTACAAATATAAATTTAAAAATAAAATTTAGGTTTAATCTTTTTTTTTTGAACTTTAGCTAGAAATTGAACGTACTGAAGTGGAAAATTTACGTACTGAAGTGAATAATTTACAAAGTGTAAATCATGAACAAACGACTTATATTCAAACTAAAGATAGAAATTTGCGGAAACTTGTCGATGAAAATTTTAATCTCGAAAGCGATAATGTTAATCTTAAAAAAAAAAATGAAATGCTGGAGTTATTAATTAAAAAGAGAAAATCCGATGAAGAAGATGAAGATGAGGAAGATGAAGATGAGGAGGAGGGAGTCAAAGATTGGAAAGAGCAAGTATTTTTTCTTGCGCAAGATCAAAATATGGAAATTGATAATGATTTTTGATCAATGTCGTTATTTTCATGTCAAAATATGAATTTTTTTCTTATCTGATATGCATATAATTAGAATTTTTTTTCCAAAGTGTAACTTGTTAATGAATAAAACATTATCGCTTGCGACGTGTGATTACATTTTTAGAAACTGTTATTAGTTTGTTACAAGAAACGACAGTAAATAAATAAAATTCTGAGCTCAAAAACCTTTCATTTGTACTAATTTTTTAATATGAGATGTTGGCAATAATTTATGTATCTGTCAAATCTTCGACAACTTTATTGACACAGCCTTAACCTTTCTTTTTCGGATTTGACATGATTAAAATATCAACTAGGGTTTGGAACATAAAATTTTATAGTGCCGCCGGGCCGAATTATGTTTATCACGGGCCAGGATAATTTTAATACCGGATTAAGGTTAATAGATTAAACAATTAAATTAAGAAAATTTTAAACGGTTCCGATCCCTAATATCAACTCAACTTTGTTTCTTCAAATTCGAAAACAACCGAGTTTTTTCAGAAAGATTTTCGGTGCTAGTTTGTATATAAAAATTTTTTTTTAAAATCTTTTGTAATACTTGCGTGAAAATAAAGATCAAAAATTAGGCACACGTTCTTGACCGGCCCATAAAGCACATCAGTTATAAAATCTAAAGAATCAATTAATCTAGCCTATAAACTAGAAATAAAATTTTACCAATTTAGTTTAATAATTTGATTTCGTCGTTAGAAATGATGGCAAGCTTTTTACCTTCGTACCCAAACTTCATTCGTTATTAAAATTTTTCCAATCGAATAGTTGCAATTAATAGTCACATGTCTGTAATAAATTTGATCGGAAAGTCTACGGACACGTGCAGATCACGTGATATTTCATCTTTCGGAAACTTCCCCTGGATCGCCACCAAAATACTAATAAAATTTTTTCGATCACGTGAAACTATCCAATAATAAATCACGCCTTGGTGTAACGTAACACAATCAGGAAGATCCGAAACAAACGTTCGTTTTCAAAAATTCTCCTCTAACTCAAAAATTTACATAAGAAATCACCTTCTGTGCATTAACAAAAAGTTTTTCTTGAGCGATTTTGCTATTAAAAACACATAAACCCTAACCTTAGCACAGACCCTAACCCTAATCTAAACGAACTTAACGATTTTTGTACGATCACGTGATCGAAAAAAAATTGGTGGCGATGCTGGGGAAGATTGTATAGGTATACTAGAGAAATTTTTTTATTAATTTCTACCATTTCGAAACCCGCGATAATTAAAAAAACATACATATATTTTTGTTTTTATGAGAACTAATTATATTGTCTTATCTATAACTATAATTAAACCTATAGACTCTCAATATTTTTAAATTCTGAAATTAAAATTTTAAAAATATGTAAGCACACTGCAATGCAAAAACTAAAAAGATACGTATAAGAACTAATCAACATTCGTTACATAAGAGCTTTTTTCTCTCACATCATACGTACTTTGGAAATTTTTTCCGTCCAATCTTCCGTCCAACAAAGTAACACTACGTCAATAATTGCATATTATCCCACCGATGACTTTTTTTTCTTTATTGCGTGACATACGTAGCATCATAAATTAGCTAATAATTTCTAGATATGGAAATTGGCTAAATAGGCAAAGTAGCTAATAATTCCTAAATATGGATTAATTACAAATAAAGAACTAATAAATGTGTGACAAATGCAAAGATCATCTAACACTAACGCTAAATCATTGTTGCTACGTAGCAAGTTTCAAAGGTACGTACGTAAGTAAAATTTCAACATACAGTAAATCGTTGACTATTGTAGCACATACTTATATACCAATAGCTGATCTAACTCTAGTAAAATGTTATCACCAAATCTAGGTTGATTTTACAGCCAATATGCATAATTTCTAGATTCTCAAAAATTTACGTAACAATATTAAATTTTTTATATAGCGATAATTTTTTTTTTTTCACATGTTACCTTTTTGAAAACCTTCCTTTTTGTTGTACATAGTAAATATATATATATATAGATAAATTGGTATTGCATATTCCGAAATACGTATTGGAAGATTCTTTGTTGAGCATGTACAGTAGATGCGTACAAAATTTTTTAATTTAATTTATCGTTATGATTATCAATCAAGAAAAAATCGTTCATCTTGCTTAGTCTCACGGTGAGAATCGATCAAATGAAAACTTGACTATTTTTAGTGTTTAAAAAATTTGGCTTGCAGAGAAACGCCAAAGCACCATGACATAAAATGGGGTGGGAATTCCTCTCGTTTTAGATTTTTTTTTAGTTCAACGAACTTCATTATGTCGTCTCATCAGAAATCATTTTCTGCAATTCTAACAAAAACAAAGACTACCATTAAAACAACCTTTACTGTGGTGTGATATCGCATTTCTTTTTTTTTTTGACTCGATTTTTTATTGTAAAAATTTTAATTAATAAATTTTAACGCTTTGAATCAGTTTAATAAACAAGATGTGATAGATGCAAACGAAATCACAAGGAAATACTACGCCATTGCCAATGATACCAAATACTCTGACTCAATTCAGGCTGTTTTTGATCAAGCTATCGAAGATTGTAAAACTAATGATGTGAAAATGATTCAGCATGCTTTAATGACCTTTGTTACCCATCATCCTGGAGCTAGAAAAAGAAGACTCAAAATTCCATCTTTGACGCATCGTAATCCAAGTCTCTCTATTCCTGCTAAACCAGTTTATATGGCCCCAGGTCCTGTCGTTGGTGATAAACCAGTGGCTCCAATTCAAGATGTTAGTGGTGAAGAATTTCTTGATTATTGGCGTGAAGATCCAAATTTGAACGAACATCATGAACATTGGCATATCGTATACTCTGATCAACCACTACCTGATCCTCAATTCCCTGATGACAAGAGTAAAGAATATATTAAAGATCGTCAAGGTGAACTCTTCATTTACATGCACAAACAAATGAATGCAAGGTATGAATTTACTTCTCGTGACGTATGTTTATAATCACGTGCTTTATCATATAATAATACCATTTTAATGATCAAGGTACACTGCTGAGCGTCTTGCAATTGGTTTGGGTGTTCAAAAACCTCTTGAAAATTATGATGAACTTATTCCAGAAGGTTATGCCCCTTCAAAACATTTAGTTGACAACATGGACGAAACAACTTTTTCCACTCGCCCTTCTGGCTTAAAATTAGCTGATGTTAGCAAGTATCAAAATTTCTTTATGTAATTCTACCTTTTTAATATTAATATTAATATTATCTATTTATTTATTTATAGCTTTTCCCGGTAGAGGTGGTCGTCCAGGTAATTCCATCAAAGTAGCTGAACTGGCACAGGCCCGCGACAATATTAGAAAAGCTATTGAACAAGGTCACTTTGATGATGCAAATAAAACTCCAATTTCAATTGAATTGTTGGGTCACGCAATTGAATCTGGTCTTAGTCAACCTGGATTTGAAAAATATAGTATTCCGTTCCATAATAATGGACATATGTTGTTATCACTTATCAATTTTCAAAATACTAGTAAGTACTCATTTGTCAACTTTTAATTCTAAAATTTACCTTATTTCTAAAAATTTTTGCTCATTTAACCGTTTTAGATGATCTTGACCGTGGTGTAATGGCTGACGTACGTGTCGCATGTCGAGATCCAGTTTTCTGGAGATGGCATAAACATGTTGACGATCTTTTTAAAGCTTATCAAGAAAAACTAGGTCCAAATCATTTTAACGACTGCCCATCTGTAAAGATTTCATCTGATGGTATTATCCTCTGTTTCAAGGATAAAATACCAGGTATTAAAGGATTAAAGGATCCTCAACAAGATGATGAAGCAACCAAGTGGGGTGAAAAGACTTTTGGTGGTCATAATTTCCATAAAGAACATGATCAGCATTCTACTAATGAATTAGAGACTAAGATGAAACAAAGAAAATTTACTTGGGTTGAAGATGATCAATCAAGCCAAACAATTGAATATCTTTTCCCACGAGAATGGTACGATTTTTGAGCTTTTTTTTTTAAACATACTATATATTTAAATATCTACTAATTTTTTCTTTCATTACCATAGGTATTATTTCTTCCGTGTTGAGAACACTTCTAATAAGGTAATTATTATCATAACAGATCCTTATGAAATAGATAGTATTTCTTTCTTAGTATTTTTGTTGCTTTACTTTCTCTTTCTTTCCTCTCTTTTGTAATTAACCATATTTATATATTTATTGTCGTTATAGGACATCACTGCTACTTTCCGTGTCTTCATTGTTCCCATCGAACTATGCAACGATTTTGCCGAATGGATCGAAGTTGATAAATTTAAACAAGAAATTCCAGCAAATTCTAGAACCGTTGTAGCACGTGATTGTGATCGTTCATCAGTAGTGAGACAACCACCACAAAAAACTTTAGATGAATTAGATGATACAGCAATTGCAACCGAATCTGAAGATGATGAATCTGATGAAGAGACATATTGTGATTGCGGATGGCCATTCCATTTGTTATTGCCTCGTGGTTCACGTAATGGCATGAAGTTTAAATTATTTGTATTTATTAGCGATTGGGAGAAGGATAAAGTTCCTCGGGTTACTAGATGTGGTAGTTTAAGTTTCTGTGGTGCTGAAAAACCAAAAGATAAATATCCTGATATCCGTCCAATGGGCTATCCATTTGATCGTCCACTCAAAGACGGTTCCTTCGAAAAGGTACTAATTAAACATATTTATCATTTTCTTTTCAAACTCTTTTTCAAACGCGAATTTTTTTTTTTTCTAATCATTCGTTCTTAATTTTCAGACATTCGCCGGACTGCAAAATACCGCCTCAAGAGATATAACCATCCGTTGGGTTGATAACTATCCAGATTGGGTTTAATTTCAATGTCGGCACTTTTTTAATATAACATTTTGTAAATATTGCCATATAAATATTTTGATATTTCGTATTCTTAACCGATTAAAATGTTTTATTTGTAATGTGTTTACATTTACGTGTATTAATAAAAAAAATGCATACAATAAATCAATGTAAAATTATGTGCGTGTTCATCGGAGAGTTACGGAACCATATGTTTAGAAAAAATTTGTAATAATCACCTTTTACGTCATTAATTAAAACGTCATAGCCTCAAATAAACTATCGATACAATATAAAAGAAGTTTGATTCGAAAGTAAATAAAAAAAAAAAACTTTTTTTCTATCTTTCTTTAAATAAAAAGCTACTTACTTATGGAAATTTGTCTAAGCGAAGAAAATTTGAAAAACCATCATACACAGAAGATCTAATACCCAAAAAAAGTACAAACGTGTGATTTAAAGAATACTCATCCTAGTTCTCCGTGTTAAGATGGACGCGTTTCCACTCGAAATATTCTATGAAATTTTTCACCAACTTCTAACGTAAATTTTGATATATTACAAGATAACAGCCACAAACCTTCTTTCCGAATTTATTGTTCTAGCAAGAACTCGATCGAAATGAATACTGAGTATTCTTTCGATTCCCTATACATGGGCATTTGTGCAATAAATCGATATTTCAATCATTCAAACACGAACCCATAATGGTAAAAAAATTACACGAAATTCTTTATGGAGAATGAAGGAGTTAGAGGAAGTCAAAACTTTAACCGTCCCAGCTTTCCGAAGGACTTCGTAACATCTTTGGATCGGATGTATCGCGGCGGCACTTACCTGTTGAGACATAGAATTTTATTTTAGATTAGAAGCACACTTCTGCAGTTATAGATCGCGATATTTTAATATAATATTATGTTTAATCGCGTGAGGATGGAGGGTACGATTTGTTTACTGCTCAGATAAAACACACCAAGGCGGATACTTTCATCATCGACGTGCTCATGATAAAGGCTCAAGATCAAACACAAATTATACTGCCTGATGAATCAGATTGAAATTGACATTAACCTTTACATATCAAAACGGCCGATCGACGCGGATAAGGAGTTTTTTCTTCGCTCACTGAACTATTTAGGTTAAAATTAATTTTTTTAATTTTTTCTTTTTTATTATTATTGTTTTTTTTGTTTATTTATTTATTATTTTATTTTATTTTATTTTATTTTATGGCTGGGTATTCGAATAAACATTTAGGTCGCGACAAGCTATCTGGGTTCATGAGAGATTTGTTCAATCTGATAACAATAATGGTCAAGAATTCTCTTATTCGATGACAATTATGGTCAAGCAAATTAATAATTTTAAGATTACTAGCATTCAAAATCATTCGTTACTGTAAAAATTCTATTACAGAACTTGTTTTGGGTAATCAGTATGTGTTATTAGTTTATCGTATCCGACTCCTACCATAAGTTACTGTAAAACTTACTAGCTATTCCAGTGACAATAGGTTGTAGTTAAGGTTGAATTTATATTGGAATTATTGTAATTTGCCATTCCGGTAATCAAAAATGTAGAGTTAATTTGTATTGGAGTTATTGTAATTTCTATCAGGAGTTGCTATAAAATATCCTTTCTGTTACAGAATATAATATGTAGTTAAGGTCGAGTTAGTTTGCATCAGAATTATCGTAACTTCTACCATGAGTTAAAGTAAAACTTCAGTGACAATAGTTTGTAGTTAGAGTTAGTTTTTATCGTAATTCCTATCGTAAGAAATTCTGTTACAAAATTTATTTATCACCTAATCATAATACATGGTTAGATTGCATTTGAACTGTCGTAATTTTCATCATGAGTCGTTGTAGAAGATCTTGTTAAATAATTCGCTATTCCAGTGAAACATAGTATGTAGTCAAGGTCGAGTTAATTTGCATCGGTTATCATGACTTCTATCATGAGCTACAGTAAAACTTGCTATTTCAGTGACAATAGTTTGTAGTTAAAGTTGAGTTAGTTAGTATTGCAACTTCCTTAATAAGTTGTTATAAAAAAATTCTGTTAAAAATACTTGCCACTCTGGTATTCATAATACGTGATGAGTTAGTTTGCATTGGAATTATCGAATGAGTTGCTGTAAAAGATCTTGCTAAAGAATTCGCTATGTAGCCAAGTTAATTTTGTGTTGGAATTATCGTGATTTTCATCATGAATTGCTGTAAAAATTCTTTTGCAGAACTTACTATTCTGGTAATATACAGTATATGGTTCACTTTTGCATGTTATTAACATTATCCATATCCCAGTTAAAAAATGTAAGTTCGCATAACGCGCAAAAAACCAGAGTAGAGCAAACTAAAATATAGCTACAAACGATCACGATTTTATATATAAGTTTTCACATTTCTTTAATTCATTTGTCACTAAGCTATCAGTGCCCGTAATTTACATAATTTATGTAATTTTGGGAAAATTCTAAATTTTTCGAACAATCTGAATGCAGTAATGGGTCAGCAAGGCTCCACGATCATTACAATTTTGGGATTCTGATACGATCATTATGACATTCTAGAATAGAATCTCAAAAATTAATGCTGTATCATCCAGTAATGGCACATTGTCATTTAAAAATAAATGACACTTGTCATATGACAAGTCATTTTTGTCATAAAAAAATCATTTATTTTTTTATGACTATACTTGTCATTTATAGTTTATATAATTTATAGACTAGCACATGCGAACGTGAACAGCAATGCGAATTTTAGCTAATAAACAGGCTTACCGTGAATGCCAAATAATCAAACAATCATTTTTTAACAGCTTTTTATAGTTAGTATTAAATAATTATTCTAACGGCTCTTTATGAGTTGGCATTAGATAATTAATAGTTATCAGGTAGAATGTAGATGACACAATGTTATCTACATTCTACCTGATAACGATATTATCTGGGAGTGTTCATTGATCATGTTACTCATATTAATTATGTAAATTATTATGTGGTTTCGTTCTCTGGGTTGTTTTTTTTTTTCTTTTTTTTTAACTCAGAGACTTTTTGACATGAATTAAAATAATCGTTATGATTATATTAAAAAAAAAAGATATATATCCAAAAAAAAAAGAAATATTAAAATTCTGAATGGAATAAATATTGATGGGTAACATGATCAATAGTAACTACTGGATAATTATTATTCTCAAGTTGACAGTGACGCAAAAGCAGGCAAACGGAAAATATGTACCAGGTCGGTGCGCCACGTGTCATATGCGGCATAGCAGCAAAAATGTGATGACGAAGGTAAAAAAATAAAAAAATACTGAATTTTTTTAGCATAATAAACATACAGTAATTCAAGCGAATTTTAAATTTATAACGTCAAATTGCTAATACATATTAAGAATAGAGTAATCGCTATAACTATATAAAACATTTAATTTGGTTAAATTACTGTGAATACAGTGTTTTAGCTCTCTAAAAACAATTTTATTCTCTTTAGCTGGTAGGTTCACATTAGTCGCATTGTTGTTTTAGATATTTCTTGAAATTCATTAAACTACTGTTATTAATATTTACAAATAAGTCAACTATAAGCTGTCCAATTATTACATTTTCCACAGCAATAATAGATGCTAATTCACTATAATTTTCAATTTTATATTCATAACTTGATGGAAGTATTCGTTGGAGTGGAATAGGTAAATCTGACAATTTGTTGAAATCCTAAATATGTTTTTATTTATTATTAAGTGCAGCCAACTAAAGTAAAATTTTGATTTACACAATTATACAATGGATTTTGAGAAATAAGTACGTTGAATAATTTTGAGTTCTAAATTTTCTATTTATTATATGAATATTAAATTTTTTACATTTATAATCATTTATTTATTCTTGTTTAATACAAACTTGTAACGAAATTTGCATTTTTACAATTATGATAAGAAATATTTTCATTATTTACATTATTTACATCAATATTGATATGGAAAGACTATTTAATTAAATAATTGCATAATTATAATATATATACAAGTAACTCTCAATATAAGAAACCTTCGATATAAGAAAGACTAATTAAACTCTTGATATAAGAAAGTTCAAGCCAAAACCAGTCTATAATAAATCCACTCGATATAAGAAAGTTATTAATAAACTCTTGATATAAGAAAGATTTGTAAAATTTTTACTATGGACCCAACCATCTTTCTTATATTGAGAGTCACTTGTACATATAAACATGATTATAAAAATTGTACCTCTGAAGTATCAAGCGATAACACAGCAGGGACATCAGATGCAGATGTTAATCTTTTTTTTATTTTTATTTTTATTTTGCAGTTATAAGCTCTATAAAAATTTTCGAAATACATACCCTGACTTTCTCCAGATTAACATTCCATTAACTTTCTGGAAAATACTCATTTTTCAGAACAAAACATATACAAATTCCTGGCCATTTCTATTGAATCCAGGTAAGTTTTAGGTAGAAATCAAATCCATGTAAGATTCGGCTTCTAATACTTTGTACTTTGTTATAATTAGAAACCCAATATTATCCAGATTTGATTTTTACCCAGAATTTATCAGAATTCTATAGAAATGACCAGGAAATCATATATAGCTTATCTGAAAAATGAGCATTTTCTGGAACAATAATGGAACAATAATCTGAGAAAGTTGGGATACATTTTTTGAAAATTTTTTATAGGGAAGGTGAACAGTGGCAAGGCGGCCCAATGACAGCTCTAGAAAAGTAGCTGGCTTTATTGTCATTTATTTTCATTTTAATGTCATTTATAAAAATATTTTTTATGACTTGTCATTTTGCCATGGCTTTGTATAAAATTTTTTTATAATAAATGACATTGTCATTTTAAAATGACATGTCATTTATGGTCATTTTCATAAAAATTTTTATGACCTTGTCATTTGCCATTACTGGTATCATCATACTATACGTAATTAATTTTTCCACTTAGATCGCGTTTCAGATCACATTTTCGGATCTGATCCAATCAAAAACGTTAAAACGTATGAACTAATATAGAGATATAGTTAGAAGATAGGTACATGATATCGAAATTTTTGAGACATTGGTAAAAAAATTCAAAATGTTGATATAATGAGTTATACCGACATTTATATTAAAATTTTTGAAAAAAATGTCAGTATAGAAAGATTTTACTATGATGTCGTTATACCCAGAGTGACGTGTAGATAGATTAATGTTACTCGCTAATGTTGTTAATTTTATTTTTTTAAATATGTAAGCTTTAGTATCTGCAATAAAATAAAACAATCGAATGCTTTAATTATAAGTTATATACTTTCCAGTTTAATTTAAAATGTAAAAAACCAAGTACCGTATCCTGCCGTGAATAAGCACCCACCTTTTGCAATTTTCATATCCAAGTTTCTCATGATCTAGTGATCAGATCTGTATAATTTTGGAACTATTCGAATCAGCTTATCAAAACGATTCAAATGATACCAAAATTATACAGATACGACCACTAGATCATGAGAAACTTGGGTATGAAGATTGCAAAAGGTGGGTGCTTATTCACGGCAGGATACGGTAATCTAGTTTGTTATTAGTGGTAATTCCCTGGGTGTAATTTCTACAAATTACCTCCTGAAAAATATGATATAAAAGGTCACGTGCAGGGATTAGACAAATAAATTTTTATTAATTGAATTTAGTTTTTAAATTCTGATTTATTTATATATAGTGGTAATATTATTCTCGATTCTTCTTTATTTAAAAGGACCATTTTACAGTAACTTTGCTGATTTAATAAATTTTTTTGTAATATAAAATAGTATTACAAATCAAAGGTTGAAAAATCAATTACTGTAGTTGGTTGACAACTAATTGATTTAACTTTTTAGATACCAACTACAGTCAGACCCCTCTAAATGCGTGTTTTATAAAAAGCCCTTTAAATACATATCTTTTCTTGAATCCAACTGATATTGTATTTATAAATTTTACCTTCCTAAATGCAATACCTCTCTAAGTGTATGGTTGCTAAACTTTTATATATAGTTCTGTTACATTAAGAGGTCTGATTATAATCAATTAATTAATTAATTAGTTGCAACTAATTAATTAAAGAATTAATTACTAATTAATTAAAAAAATCATTAATATTTTAATTAATAGTTGCCACCGATTTTAAAACCTATAGTAGACTTGGGTCTATTACACAGCTGAGCATTTATATTCTAGCTAGGTAAACTCTAAAGTACATACATAATTTGCATTTGTAATAAGCAGTCTAGGTTTTTTAAAACATCTGCATTTATTTATTAGAGATCCTGTGATTCATACACGGGTCTAATTCATAGGGGATCTGATATATGGGGATAGTTGATTAGTTGTTATTCAATTGACAATTTGTAACACTAATATAGAGAATAATGATGTTTTTGGAAAGATAAAATAAAGCAATATTAAAAAATAAGAAATAGTATTTATTATACAAAATTATAAAAATAAATTTTTTGAAAATATTGAATATATAAGAGTAAGTTAAAAAATGTATTATATCTTTTTTGTAAAATTAATACGTAATAAAAAGTATTTTCGAACTCGGATAGCTTGCTTTATGATAAACATATCGCCCAAAGATATTTATACTTAACTAACACAAATTGAACAAAATTATATAAGCAGCAATATATTGACATTTACAAAGACCTTTATTATTCACATCAATTAGATTAACACGAACAAGTGTATATTCAACTGACTAAATTATTTCAAATAAAATAAGTAATGTCTGTAAACTTAATTTGTTTATTATTAAGTAACTGATTAAAAGTTATTTATACTTACCAGCCAAATTAACATGAATAAATAGACACTGAGTAATGATACACAATTTTTAGTGAATATGAGTACTGAGTAATTATATACGATGTTCTTTATTTCGTGAAGTCCTAGCATGATAAACATTACCGGCAATCAATTTTCGAAGTCACATGTTAGCAGCAAAATTTTTTTTTCTGGAGAAGCTGTGTAAGTTGTTAGCATTTAGTGTTAAAGTTTCATCTTAATTTGCACTGCCATAGAATTTCCGGCCAAT
The DNA here is from genome assembly GCA_910591965.1 of Dentiscutata erythropus. Classification (NCBI taxonomy): domain Eukaryota; kingdom Fungi; phylum Glomeromycota; class Glomeromycetes; order Diversisporales; family Gigasporaceae; genus Dentiscutata; species Dentiscutata erythropus. The sequence goes on from CAJVPY010001072.1 coordinate 18,325, forward strand.
GCATGTATAGAATGTTGCTTCGGACAATAATTATAAAAAATTTTTTTAATAGCATAATTCAGACGTGATGCATTTTTTTTGAGGGTCACTATAAAATTTTAACATGAAAAAAACCCAATACTTGTGTCGGCTCAATTTAAATACAGTATACAAGCCTCACATAAATAGATCGGCAAATTTTAACCACTCCACGCGGTCACGATACATCTCGCCACGTCAACCACGTCAACGACAATATTTTAAAATTCATGTGGCTTTATATTAGTAGTGATACTAGTAGTTATAAATGTCTTTTGACTATTGGTAATCGGACGAAGAGGAAAAAAAATTTTCTGCTTATTTAAAACGCCAATTTATTGGCTTTTTTTTTTTGTCATTTATTATTCTTTATGCCATAATCTGACAGAAAGAAATAAGAAGTATAAGAAAATATAGTCAGGTCGATCACGCGTTGCTTTATTTTTGAAGCCGAATATATACTATATAAATGTCAAGCTCGAGAAATGATATTCGCGAAGGACATTATTCAATTAGCTACGAATCACCCAATGACGAATTTAAACATAATTCGAATAATTTGGAAACTAATCAGGATGGTCAGATACCTGAAGATAATTATATGATAGTTTATTTTACTTTCTTTTTACAAGGAATCGCGCTTCTTTTAGGATGGAATGGTAATCAAAATTATCTTCTAGGCACCCAGATTTATGAAAATGTTTATTATTAATTGTTCTCTACATTTTAGTATTCACAACCACTATGGTTTATTTCCACGTCAGGTTTATTGGAACTCCATTCGTAGATAACTTTGAAAATTACTTTTCAATAAGTTTCATGTTTCCAAATTTATTATTTCTCGGATATGCTATATATTTTCAAAAATCTGTAGGTTGATAAATATCATTTATATATATCATTCCAATTTTCGATTAATTTTCAATTATTTTTCTTTTTTTAAAGGCAAATATGTCTGGTCGAATAGCCGTTTCGCTTTTTTCATTAACAATGATTTTTATGATGGTCGCGATAACTACACAATTTAAATTGTTTACACCAGATGGATATTTTTATTTTATTATTCTTTTTATGTTTTTGTCTGGAGCCTTTACTGCTTATCTACAAAATGGAACCTTTGCGGTTGTTTCACAGTTTTCTCCAATATACATGCAAGCTGTTATGAGGTATTTTGTTAAAATTTTACTAATAGTTGTTTATTTTTTACATTTAACTAATTATTCTATCAAATGGTTTTTGTACTAAAAACTTCCATTAGTGGCCAAGGTACACATTATATATTTGCACCTAACGTGTTTTGCTTTTTTAAATAAATGTCATATTACGGTTTTAATCATGTGACAAAATAATTATTTTAAGGTCTGGCCGGAGTAATAGTAGCAGTTTTTGAAATTGTAAGCGCAATAACATTAGAAAACAAAAATACGCCGACAGAGGCAGAATTATCACAAATGGCGCTTGCTTGCTTTCTTTTCTCAATGTTCATGTCACTACTCTCACTAATCACTTACTTTATCCTAACTCGCTCATCACTATACCTTCATCACTTTCCACCACATGAAAAACCTATAATTCATCCTATCGATCAAACATTAAGCAATCATTCTCTTCAAAGCACATTTAATAGAATTCAATTATTATGCTTTGCAATGTTTGTTGATTTTACTGTCACCTTGGCATTATATCCATCAATCACTGCATCTATAAAATCCACAACTTCTAATCAAAAAAAATATCTATTTCAACAAGATTACTTATTCATACCACTACATTTTTTAATTTTTAATCTCTGTGATTGGGTTGGTAGGAATTTACCAACTTTTAAATCTTTAGTAATAACATCACAATATCATCTATTCATATTGTGCCTAGCTCGAATAATATTTATTCCATTGTTTCTTTTTAGCAACGTAGATGTTGGAATGTATGGAAAAAGGATAGTTCCATTATTGATAAATAATGATTGGTTTTATTTTTTAGTACTAATAATGTTTGGGATAACAAATGGATATTTGGCATCAATGTGTATGATGGCAGGTCCTCAAGTGTTTGGTGTAGTAAAGGATTTGGCAGGAACTTTGTTATCATTCTTTATAGTACTTGGATTAGTCTGTGGATCTTTATTTTCATTTCCTTTGAGAGCTATTAGTTGTGGATGTGATCCTTTCGCTGTTAATTGATAATATATACGAAGTATATATTTTTAATAATTTGATTAATTTTAAAAAGCTATGCAATAATGTAAATGTGACGATTTCTAATTTAGCAGTAGTAGCATGGTTTTATTGTGTTCAGATGTTTGTTGAGATTCGTATCATGTGGGTTACCATAAACAATCAAAAACGTGTCATAGCGAGCTGTCAAGTGTAATGTCAAAAAATTTTCAGGGTAATGATTTAATTAAGGGATCTGTAAGTTGCTGCACTATATGTTTTTGTGAAAAAAGATAGTTTTCATTTCTAAGCTTACATTTATATCTCGCAATATAATTTGTATTCTTTATTATATCAAACGATTTCATATTTTTATACTATGTTTTTTGTCTTTACGCCGAAGACCTTTGAAGTACCTTATTTTGAAAATGGCGGTTTGAGACTAATTTGGTCGGCATTCACGTGTTAGGCTGTGTGAGGTGTTGTAACCAGTGATGGTAAATGACCTGAAATGACCCAAATAACCAAATTACAAATGACTAGATTGGGTCATTTCGAGGCCCAAATGACTTAGAAGGTCATTTACATATGGGGTGCAGTCAATTAAAACACAGCTTAGAGGTTGGAACCGGTTTTAAATATTCGAGTTTATCACATCAAAATTCGAGTTTATCACTCCAAAATTGAGTTTATCACACCAATTATTATTATTATTAATAAATGATGTGATAAACTCGAATTTTGGAGTGATAAACTCGAATTTTGATGTGATAAACTCGAATATTTAAAACCGGTTCC
>CAJVPY010001073.1:0-21280 GCA_910591965.1 Dentiscutata erythropus
CGGTCACCGACCGGGTCTTATAAACTAATAACATTGAGGCCTAAAAATTAGCAAAAAATTAGAAACTTGAATCTGGTCATTGACCGGGTCTTATAAACTAATAACATTGAGGCCTAAGAATTAGTAAAAAATTAGAAACTCGAACCCAGTCACTGACCAGGTCTTATAAGCTAATAACATTGAAGTCTAAGAGTTAATAACATTGAGGTCTAAGGGTTAAAAATGTTGAGGCCTAAGAATTAGCAAAAAATTAGAAACTCAAACCCGGTCACTGACTGGGTCTTATAAACTAATAATGTTGAGGCCTAAGAATTAGCAAAAAATTAGAACTCGAATCCGGTCACCGACCGGGTCTTAAGAGCTAATATTGTAATATTGAGACCTTAGAGTTAATAACGTTGAGGCCTAAGAATTAGCAAAAAATTAAAAACTCGAACCCGGTCACCAACCGGGTCTTATAAACTAGTTTGTCACTTCTATTTGTTTAATTTGGGATTCAAGAGATGGAAGGGGAAATAATGTTAAACAAAAATTCAACTTAAAACGGCTAACTATCATCACGTTATCGCAATTAAAAATTTTCTTCGTATTTAGCAAAAAATAAAAAATAAATTTAAAATGTAAATTTATATTTACTGAATTCTCCTAAAGTAATCTCTAAAGTAATAATATCTTTATTTTCATAAAAAGTAATAAACCAAAAAATTACAGTTTCACTAACAATTATGCAATTTTTATTTAGTCGATTACTAGTGAATTTACAATAATGATTAGAATGACTATCTTTAGCCAATTATATAAAGGTGGAATTTACCGTACTTACAAAAATAATAGTAATATAATTTTAATAGTTAAATACTGTATATGTATTAATTTCTTTTTTTTTAATTTATCAAATTCATTTATAAAAATATGATAACGCTAACCTTAAATATATTCTAAGAATCTTTTAAATAAAAAATTATTAAAACGAAAATCATCTTTCTAATTAATAATTTTTAGTCTGCTTATAATTTATAGCATTTTTACAAAGAATTTATTAAATATCAAAATATCAAAATAATAAACATGAAATAATGTATAAATTTATTTGATGTTTGAATTGTTTTAAAAAAAAAAGAATCAATTTTTAAATAAGGATGATTTATAAGTCTTTTTTATGAATCTGAAATATTTCATACTCCTCTACCGAAAATTTTGATAAATGTTCAACATAAAATGACTTACTTCTAATCGGGGTTTCATATACAATACATGAAGCACTATAACAACAATAACATTGTTTATTTTGATCAAAATTATTTTTCATAGTAAAACCATAACCAAAACTCGGACCATAATCATAACGATTACAAATTGCATTTTCTGGATGTTCAATTACACGACTTAAAATAGAATTTTGGATGGCCCCATTTTTCAATGAAAAAATAAAGCTATCATTGCAAGACGTATATTTATAGAGTGAACTTGGTCTTTCCCAACCAACAGGATTAAATCCACCGAGAATTTCATCAGTTCCTTTGACCTTTGCAACAACAACGAGATTTTCTTGCTTATTGCATAAATTCCAGAATGAATTTGCAGTAAAACCATCTCTACTTCCACGAAGAAGTAATTTAAATTCGTAAGGATTATTTGCCATTGAATAAATATCAGTTCTTTTATCAATCCATGAAGCAATTTCTGCTGCATGTGCTTCACTAATAACCTTTGAAAATGGTTCACTTGATCGTGCTGGTAATGTTTGTGTTAAAATAGTGCGAGGTGGAAGAATTTTCGATAATATCTGTATATTTGGAGAAGCTAATCGCTTCTTTATATCTTTCCAAAGGTTTTTATCAAGAATTTGCTTGTAAGGATATACTTGATTATAAATATCTTCACCAGATATTTGAAAGTATCTAATAAGAGATAAACAATTTTGTAAAGTACTCTTTAAGGCTAGGAAATTTTCCGGAGACCAATCTTTAGAACCGGATGGTAAGTCTGGATTTTGAGCAATTCCCCATTTAATAATATAATTCCAAATTTTTATTTCTTCCATTTGTAAATCATCTCGTTCGATAATTGATACTAATGCATTATCAGGAAGTGAAGTAAAATAATCGGAATCAAAAACTTGACTTGGATATTTTACTGTAATGTCATTGCACCATTTTTGTAATTCTTGAAGAATATTACTTTTGAAACTTTTTTGATAAATACGAGCAAAATGTAAACGAAGCCAATGAGTCTTTGATTCAATCAAATGAGTCTCAAGGTATTTGGCTAATTCTTCAAGAAGAAACTCACAAGCAATAAGCATTAGTTCAAAAATAAATGATTCATCAAGACTTTCTATCAAAATTTTGCCTCCATAAATATATCTTTAAATCAAGATGATAACGTTAAAATATAGTACATAGTATTATATTAAGAATACAAATCCAAATATTTAATAACTTACTTAATAATGACATCAAATTGTTGAATAGTAACGTTATTTAAATTAATCGGTTTAATATTATTATTATCCTTGTTAACTTTTGCTAGCTCATTACGAAAATATGATGACCGATATCTTAAAATAACAGAATGTGTTTTAAATATCTTGATATCAGGGGACTTTCCAACGTTAATAATTACATTAAAGTCATCTTCATCATTAAGAAGTTCTATATAATCTTTTGAAAGTTTTTCAAGAATTTTTGCTGCCATTCTAAAAATGTAATGAATGTAATAATTTAATGTTTTTTAATTTATAATTTTAACGATCGACACAGCGATAGTAGTACAGGAATTGGATGTATAAGGTGAACTGAACCTGAACTGAACCAAAACTCTAAGTTTAGGTTCAGGTTCAAAGATCTGCAAAATTTGTGGTTCAGGTTCAGTTTAGGTTTATTAAACCTGAACCTGTGCTGAGCTGAACCTAGGTGCCGCACAAAAAATGCGCGGCAGATCCTCGATTTTGATTGGCTAACGGCCGAGGATCTTCAAAATCTTGACCGGAAATTAGTAAACAATTATGTAATGCGGGCCGAAATCAACTTTTTAATTTTTTCATTACATAAATAGAATTTTTTAAGAAATAAGCTCGCATTATGATAAAATTGACCCAGGAACAATTTTCACTTAATAGGTGGCTGCGACTTCATTAGTAAAATTATGAGTAATTCCGGCCTGATTTTTTGATCGTCGCTTTTAGCCAATCAAAATCGAGGATCTGCCGCGCATTTTTTGTGCGGCACCTAGGTTCAATCACGGAATCAGGTCCTAAACAAGGAATGCGTCAAGGATAGCACGAAATTGTCGTAGAAAGTAGGGTTATAATTTTTTTTATAAGTACGTATGATGTTAAAAGGCTAAAAATATAGCTTCTGAAAATTTCCGGTGTAGAAATAAATGAACCTAAAATACGAGCATGGTCAGTTAAAAATGTTGCTTGATATCTGAAATTATCCGAAGAATAAACAATCAACTTATTGCAGAACATTCGAAGTTTCTATTCAACCAACACAGAATTCATGAATAACAACACGCAGAGTTCATAAATTTTAATGCACGGAATTTGATTTTGTCACGGACGGAATTGGCAATTTATCACCGCAGAAAATCATCGGCCTTGGTCTAAACTAAAAAAAATTGGTCTGCTCTAAGTCTTAAGACTGGATCGGTCTGGACCGGTCTAGACTAGCAAAGTCTTAAGACAGAAGACCATAATAGACCAGACTAGACTTGGACCAAAATTGACCAGACTGAACCAGACCGGACTGTTAACATCCTTAGTTACTAATATAATAATAATTTGAATGTTTGGATTCGACCAATTCTAGTTTAACTTTATCATTTTATAAACATTGATTCTTAATCTCGTTATTGATTCATTTCATCTAACCAATGACCCACTTTTTTAACGATTATGGTATCAGTTGGTCGTTTATCAGGATCATTATTCAAGCATCTATTAGTTAATCTAATATGCATGTGTACATTCAGGTCTTGCCCATAAGTGATCTTAGATTGAGGATTAATATTGATATTTTTGTCATGATGATCCCGAAACTATAAATATCAGATTTCGTATATTATTGACCTCAAGTGCTAAATAAGGCATAATTCCATAAAATTTTCCTTCTTTTTCTCTTGAAAAACCAAGTCAGTGACCAGTGACATAAGCACTAAATGCTAGTTCAATTTACGATATTTTTTGATACACCAAAACATCGTAAAAAAGGATTCTCATAACCGATTTCACAATTCTTTAGCTCATTAACAAAGTCTTTAACATTGTCACATGAACTACGAATCTCTTTGAGTGCAACATTTCTCTTACTATACCAACGTGTGTGATATACTATTGCACTACCACCTTTTCCAATCTCTTGTATTTTATTAGTCTTTCAAAAATCTCTGCATTTTCTACACCAATGATTTGCTTTCCATACCAATAATTTCATCCTATAAGCGCATTTCTTACAATATTTAAGTGCTTTATTATAATCTCCTAATTCTCTTTTATTATAATAACTCTCTTTTATTATAATAACTTTTGTTTTGACTCTAATGTTAAAATAAAAATAATAATAATAAACACCAAATGTTCCATCAGTGTTTCTCATATATGCGACTTTTTTATAATATTCGAAGTATTTCTCCTCATTCTTTTCAACTCCGATTCCGCATCGCATATCGGCGGATTTGGGAAATTACTATGAAAATCCTCAAATATTTGACAAATAATAACCTGTGACCTACTTGTCCATTTTAGATGCTTTTACTGTCAAAATGTTCGTCTCGATGAGACGATTCTAAAGAGCCCAATATCATTAAAATCCGATCACTGAATCCCGAGAACGCTAACGTTTTGTTTACATCGGGTATTACCGGATGGGTTTTGCTAAGTAAAACCCATCCGGTAATACCCGATGTAAACAAAACGTTAGCGTTCTCGGGATTCAGTGATCGGATTTTGATGATTTTAGGCTCTTTAGAATCGTCTCATCGAGACGAACATTTTGGTAGTAAAAACATCTAAAATAGACCAGTAGGTCACAAGTTACTCTTTGTCAAATATTTGAGGATTTTCATAGTAATTTCCCAAATCCGCCGATATGATTATTTAGCGGTAAACCCGAATTTACTTAACAGTTAACCCAATTTAGATATTACTTAACAATTAACCCGATTTAGATATTACTTAACAATTAACCCGATTTAGATATTACTCCCTACCAATAGAATTTTTCCTCTGTCTTTGTTTATATTATCTTTAACAGACAACATCCATAGATGTTATTTAAGAATATACACTACATGTGAATAATAAAGACTATGTACATCATAAGGCATACACTGAAGTAGGGTAGAATATAAGCAATTTTTCTGATTTACAATATAACTTATACAGAAGCAAAAGAACAAGTCTTCTGATTTCTGTCTTATATTTAAAAAATATATAAAACATCGATGTAAACTTCGTATAAGCATAATTATTAAATCAATGAATTTATTAAATCATGGATTGTACAATTAAAAAGTGTAAAAAATGTAAAAAGAAAAGGCGTCATAAGGATGACAATGCACAACAGTGTAATTTTTGTGATAAATTCATATTTAGCGGTAATAAAGTTATAGAAAAATGGCTTACTAAAGTAAATAAACAATCCAAACGAGGAGTTTATATGGAATTTATTCCATATGATCAATTTAACGATATTACCTATCTTGCTGAAGGAGGGTTTAGTAAAGTATACAAAGCGATATGTGCTTATGGCATAAAAAGTGGATGGATGCGTAATAAACAAACTTTTAAAGAGCAAAAAAATTTACCAGTTGTTCTTAAAAGTCTTAATAATTCTGAAGATATAAGTCTTGATTTTTTGAATGAGGTTTGTTACAATTATATTTATGTTCACATAATATATTATTATATATTCACAGATAGTTGGAACTACTATAATCTTTGACAGTGAATATCTTTATTCACTGATCCATTTGGATGATTTTATCATCAGAATGACAGTCTCGACGGCGACTATAATGAGCTTAGTATATCGGCGGATTTTGCAAATTGGGCCTTTTTGTTAGTCTCAAAATCTAATAAAAAATCATTAACGCAGCAGTAAAGACCCTAATTACAACTGATTAATCCGTCCCACGAAGTACCCTAAAAATTAAGAATCTCAGAGAAAAATTAACGTCCCACCCTCCAACTGTTTTTTTTTAAAATAGATCATTAAATTATTAAGCAGCTAAATTTTTTTAAACTAAGTTATTTGCATGAATCGATCAATTGACCAATCAGTTAATACCCTTTTAATTTAAGGGTTCTTCAAAAATCTGCCGATATGAGTTAACAGGATCCGAGATCGTTAAAGATTATATAACTTAAATAAAATCGGACGCGTCAACTCAAAAGTGACACAAATCTTAACGATCTCGGGATCCTATGATTGATCTTGGGGAGGGGCAATGATTTTCTGCGATGATAAATTGTCGATTCCGTCCGTGATAAAATCAAATTATGCAACTTCCGCGCTCTAAAATTTATGAATTCTGCCAAGATCTGTACATTATAATTTCTGAATTCTGCGTTGGTTATATTAATAATTTGAATATCTGCATCCGAATTATTTCTTATTCTTCGGATCATTTTGGATAGACCATGCTCGTTTTTTAGGTTCATGTATTTTCTATACCGGGCTTTTCAAATGTTATATTTTTTACTTATAAACTGCATTCCGTATTTATAGCTAAATTCCGTGATTCTGCAGCATTCCATGAAACGCAGAAAATCATCGTCCCTGATCTTAGTCGAGACGATCATTTTGGTGGTAAATTCATCCAAAATGGATCAGTGAATCAAAGTTATTCACTGTCAACGATTATATATGCATTTTTTAATAATAATTTCGAATATTGCAAATATAATTAAATTTCATTAATTACTTTTTTTTTTTTTTAGTTAAAAAATTATTTTCAATGTTCAAGTGGAATTAATTATATATATAATTATATACATAAATATTATGGCATTACACAACACCCAGAAACAAAAAACTATATGATAGTAATGGCATTTGCTGAGAATGGTGATTTACATCATTATCTTTCAAAAAATATTCTTAATTTATCTTGGAAAAAGAAATTAAATATGTTAGAAAAAATAGCAAATGGACTCCATAAAATTTATAGTAAACAAATTATTCATCGAGATCTTCATAGCGGTAATATACTTGTTCATGATCTAAGTTTATTCTTTAGGATAAGAATAGGAGATTTTGGATTAAGCAAACCGGTAAATGCGACACCAAATACAAAAGAAATATATGGTGTGATTCCATAGAAATTTTAATGGTGAAAAGTATACAATAGCTTCAGATATTTACAGTTATGGAATGATTATGTGGGAAATAATAACTGGACAAAAACCTTTTTTTGATCGTAATCAAGACGAATTTCTTATTCTGGACATTCTTAATGGTCTTCGTCTAGAAATTATTAACGATCTACCACAAATTTATATTGATTTAATGAAAAAATGTTGGGACGCTAATCCGTTAAATAGACCAAATGCTGATAATATTCGGAATTCTATATTGAATATCATTCTAAAAGAAAATAAAAAAGAAATATACTTTTCAGAAACCAAAATTACTCCATCTATTAGAAAAATAGATTCATAAGCAATATATACAAGCAGACCATTAAGTTCTTTGATTAACACTGCGCTATTGATGAGGTCAAATGATAATCACACTGTTGCCAGTAAGTATATTTTATTTAAAATTTACAAATACAGTATATATGTCTATTATTTAAAATAAATAGATACTTTTATTATATCAAGATCTATTCAATGAATTATACAAGAAACTAAGATGTTTGATTTTTTTTATTTATTATTAAATAATACTGTATTATTTCAAATTTAATTTTTTTTAATCTAAAAATTGTAAAAAATTTTTAAAATCTCTTTTGAATTTTGTTATTCTTTTTCGCGCAGAAAAGTATTTCTTTTTTTTTTGCTTACATCTATTAATTCGGGCTTTCGTCGTTTCGGTGTCGCCGTTTAGGCTTTAGTCGTTTCGGCATTGTCGCTGGTGATTTCAGGCTTTCGTCGCCATATTTCATCGCGTTCGGTGTCTTACTACTAGAGTCTTTGTAGGTGTATTTCGTCTTGTTCAATCTATTGCTACTGGTAGCATCATGTTAGTGTGGTTTGAAATGTTCGTTATATAATAGCGTTTAGAAGTTAGGATTAGAGTTAGGATTAGAGCTATTACCCGTGTCGGTTGACCCACGGGTCACAGGTCGAAAATTGTCCCTAACCCGGGTCAAACGGGTCAAAATTTAAAGTAGACTAAAATACTATATAGGTAGAAAATTTACTATGTAGGTAGAAAACATTATAGTATACTAAATATTAAAGCTCTTAACCCGGGTCGTCTAACCTGTGTGGGTCATGTATTTCCTGGAATAGAAAATGGGCGAGCTCAAATCACGAGTAAGATCGAAAAATTTTTTCAATACAAAATCCGAAAATTTTCAATTTAAATAATTGGAGTACAGCTGTTCTTTATACTAATAGTTCTAATTAAGTATCATTATATCAACTTTTAAGGATTAACTTCAAAAACTTTATGAATTTCCGTTTGACCCGTTGACCTGGGTTATAACCCGGGTCAGTATTTTCTGACCCGGGTAAGAGCTCTAGTTAGGATTAGCGTTAGTTTGTGTTTAGAGTTAGTATTACTTTGTAGTTAGGCTTAGCATTGGGTTGGATATTTTTAATAATCCAATTAGAAGTTAGTATTTTAGCCAACTAAGTCGATCGATTTCTTTGGAAAATCAGCTTTGTCAGCTCTTAATAAAATAGAATTGAATACCCGAACTCCATATCATATATGTGAATAAACTTATCGTATGAAATCACTTGCAAATTGAACCAAATGATTCAACAGCATTAGTATTAACTTATCACGGATGGGTATACAATGAATCATTTGTGGATTTATCGCTAATGCAAAATGATGTATCTTTGATCACCTAATTGTTGCTGATTGCGTGATTGCATTGTTAATGTTTAATAACCGATCACGTATTGTTCTTGACCATCTAAAAAGTTAAGCTTTCACCGGGTCATCTAATGAGCGGGCACTAAGTTACCCAGGCGAAAATCGGGTTAGATAATAAAAAGTCGCCACCTGGGTGATCCGGATTGGTGATTTTTTTTTATCTAATTCGATTTTTACCTGAGTAACATAACATCGACTTAGGTTTTCAATATCGCAGGTTGCGATAAATAACAAGATTCTATCTTTTAATACTAATATTAGCATTATAAATATTATAATTAATCTTTAGATCTTTTAGTTTGTGAAACTAGAATTTTTTTAAAAATTTTAAATTTATTATTTTGAATTTCAAATTATTAATTAGTAAATTAATTAATTATTTTTTACTTTAAATATTTATTAGCTACTGTAATTATTTTTTTATAAATTATTTTAACCAAATTTTAAAATAAAAATTATATACTACAGTCGTCCTCCTTTATAATCACACCGTTTTACATAAAAAAGTTGTGATTATAAATTTTCAATAGTATTGTGATTATATAAAGTTTAATAAATACAATATATTGCCAATAATTTTTCAAAAAATAGTGCATATAAGGAGGGTGTGATTATATAGGAGGTGACTGTAGAGAAGGCCGATTGTAATTGGGTTAAAAATTAAGAAAAAAAAAGTTTATATGTATACATTATTGGGTAAAAAATTTTGATGGATAGTCAGTTATTGGCGACCTCGTAGCGGCCGATAACGGAGAATTTATTCGTCAAAAAATTTTTTACCAAATAACTTTATTATTCGGAAAAGATTTGTTAGATGCATCTGCCGCGATAACGGCCGAATATCATCTACCGTTCGTTCGTACGTACGTACGTATGTAATTACATACAGCAGCTCATACAGCGCTGCATATAATACCCGATGTGGCACGATTTTTTGCTTAGTGGCAAATTATAAATCGCATGTAATTGTTGTCACATGATTGTACGTATAAATTGATTTTAGAAAAATTCCGAACCATATTAAGCTGAGAGCATAATGACCATGCTATACCATGCTATAACATGCTATACCATATTATACGGTATTATATCTGGTAACATACTGCGTACCATTTTTCCATATACCGGTATAACCGCTTCCCTAATTGATTTACTTATTATATGCAGTGCTGTACGTGCTGTACGGTACGTAACAGATCTTAGGCGAACAATGCAGTTATTGGTCACTTACGCGTTTAGTAATGGTATTATCCTTCAGTCTGCGACTATCTGCAGATGACACGCTTATATTACTGAGATCGCTAAATAATAAATATGTAATTAAATTATTTGATGCAGATCATATTAGATTGGAGGAATAATTATTTTGATATTTTAATGTTTACAGCCGTTCTCATAAATTCTGAAAAAATACCCGATGACCGAATTGATAAGTTTCTGAGTTCGGTCGAACAGCTGTAAATACGTACTAAAAAATAATTTGCCTGCTTTTCTATTAACTTTTCCCATATCGATATTATAATTATATATATATACAGTATATCGATATTATATATATATATATATCGATATTATTATATATTTATATTTATTATTATTTTACAATAAAGTATATTATGTACAAATTGTAAATTAATACGTACGTATACGTATGTAATAAAATTTCAAACTTATTTATCTATTTAATATATTACTAATAAAATTTTTTTTGTTAATAATGTAAATTATAATTTAGATTTCATTTATGCTACGTATTACTTAAATGAAATTTAACTATAGTATATACCGTATATTTCCATAAATAAGCTATATACTAAGTACTGTACGTACGTGCTATACGTATTAGATATCAGATATATTGAGAATAAGCTATCCACTTTAACCTAAAATCACTAATAATAGATTGGTTAATCTCAAATTACATATGATTGATAATTTTTTACGGATATTTTTGTCACACACTTTTACACTTACACACTTTTAAACACCTTACATTTTCAGGACTTCAACGAATTTCTTAAATTTAGAATAGATGCTAAAATTTTTTTTTTTTTACTAAAAACACGTTATAGCATTATACGGCGCATTTACGGAATTAAGCAGACAATTGGTCACCAATCTAAGCATTTGGTCCCCAAAATTAAATTTTAGTTACCAAATTACATATTAATCAATTAATGTTAAACCCCGAAAAAAATTTTAACCAAACTTCCCTACAGGCTAACCCGACGCATTTCATTAGACATAGAGCACATCATAATTTGGGGAATGTTTGATTATCTCAGTCAAAATCTCAAAATCTCAAATCTATATTTACATATTAGTAGTCAAAATTTTCAAATTTTGGGGCAGTTTACAAAAAGCGCCGTAACGGCCTTAACGAAATGATTATAAAGTGTGACAGTTATGTTATGTATTACTTTGGTTAAAACAAATAATAATGACATAATATATCCATGTATATCTATTTTTTTTTAAAAAAAGAAAAAAAAGAAGGTTAAAGAATTTAGACCATCTTAATTAGTAAATACACAAAAAAATGATAACGGCACAAAAATATTCAGGTACATATTTGTTACAATGTAAATGATCTGAATTGAATCTAAAAATGTTTGAAACTATTTCTTTGTCATATGTGACCTCCTAGTTTCATGCATGGTCTAGTTTATTGAACGTTACCCTTCTTGGATTTCGAGGTGATAATAAAAAAAAATTCATTTTTAAAACAAAAGAAAAACGTGTACTTGTTTTTTAAGGTATTGTGAAGTGGCGTATGGTCAATGCATATTTAATGATAGACGTTACATTATTTTAAGCTGATATGTAATTATAATAATTCCTTTTTGTACCCCAATACATTTGATATAATTAGCATCTAAAAGTTGATTACACAACATTCAACATTATTTCATGACGCATAATATTCTTTTATGTCTATCCAATTTTGGCAAGTAAGCTCAATCTCATATCATTTTCACATTCTACATGGTTGATTTTCTGCATCTTGCTCTTAAAAACCCCATTTTTGAATAAGCCTAATAAAAACATTCTAATAATCAGAATATCATTTATGCACACGAATTTGAGTGACACATGTTAAATTACTGAGAATGATAATCTAAAAAATTTTGGTACAAAAATTTAACTTATTTGTTATTAAATCATTTGATAAAAACTTTTTAGGTCTAGGTTAATCTTTCCAATAAAAAAAAATTTGGGTTTATACAAAAATTTTTGTGAAAGACTTGGCTTGTGAATTTTATGGATCGAAAAAAAAAAAAAAAGTAAAGTACAAAATGATAATGGTAAGTGTACGTACGTACGTACGGCCCTGAAAGTCATACCCTTAATACAGTAATATATGTCGACTGTATTAATCTGCATACAAATCTGCAATTTTGTTATTTACCATTGTGAAAAATAAATTGAAACATAAAAACTACGTATAAATTTTTAATCTTAATTTCTGTAGATAATTAAAATATATGCATTAAAAATTAGGTATTTGTAAACTTTAAAGTAAAAATCTGCCAAGAATAAATTTTTAACACAAACAATAGTAACTTTATTATGCAAAAAAATAAATTTCACACAAGATTTCGAAATATTGTTTTCATAATCAATATGAAAAAAAAAGATCAATGTGTGAAGATTAATTACGAAATAAAATACAATAAAGATATTTACACTTTCACCCTAACCCAACCAAAACTAGTAAAAAATTCCCAATAATTTGTTGATAAATACATAATGTGTAATAATATGTTTAATATATACATACGTATGTGAGGTTACTCAAAATATTACAATCGAGGTCTATCTTCTGAACTCATGAATTTATTATATTGTAGTACCCGTCTGCAATATATTAAATTCATGAAATTAAAAAATAGACCTTCGATGATCTTTGAGTATTCTGCATATATATGAAATATAATTGAATATAATTGAATATAATTGAATATAATTGAATATAATTGAATAAAATTGAATAAAATTGAATAAAAAATGTATGCATAAGTTACCCTCACTTCATTCTAAATGTTTTAAATGAATGAATGAATGCAAAAAAATAAAAAAAAAATAAAAAAAAAATAAACGATGTAAAAAGTTGTGCTGTTTTTGAATGCAAAAAAAAAAAAAAAATACATACAAATGATGTATGATTTTTTTTATAAAAAAAAATACATGCAAATAATGTATGATTTTTTTATGAAAAAAAAAAAGAGTATCCAATTATGCCAAACATTTTATCCAATTTTTCCAATAATCCCAACAAACTCTAAAAATCAATATAATGAACATTCCACACGCAATCCAACTCATTAATATCATCCAACTCTTCAATATCCAAAATACCATCGTTAAATATGCAATTACAAATGCAACTCTTATTCCAATAGAATAAATTGAAATAAAAATTGAGTGAAGTGTAGATTCGAGTTGAGAATTTTCATCCAAATCAAGTTGAAAAATTGAGGTGAATATAGGTGAAACATAAGTATCGAGTATTTGTATGGTAGAAGCAAAATATTTGTTCGAAGAACTTGGGAGAGTGAACATTTTGAGTAAGGATAAGATTATTGAAAGTGCACAAATGATTATAAATGGTTCATTTTCTGCATTGTTTATAGATGATGATGACGAAGACAATGATGCACGTGATGATGATGAAAGTCTTGCAGCCGATAATGCCTGATGTGAAAGTGACGATCGTGATGAATTTAAGGCAAGTGGAATTGAACTATGATGCATTAAATAATGTTCTCGGAACTCGATTAGATCGTATAACGTTACATTGCACTCTACACATGAAGGGTGCCCGCGAAAATTGGAATCTTTGCCATCACCATTTCGGAAATGCCTTTTTAATTCTTCTTTAGTAAATAATTGATGTTCCCATGAAAAGATTTTTCGATGTCCCACACAAGTAGTACTAAATTAATAAATAAATAATATTTTAGTTAGAATATTTATTCTAATTATATTATTTAAAAAAAATTAAAAATTATCAATAATAATAATAGTAATAATTTTATAACTCACCAAAACGTTAATTTATGAGCAGTACGAACGTGTTGAGCAAGTTCAGTCCAGCTATCATCGTAAGCAACTTGACATGATTTTAATGGGCATCGAAGCCTTATCGTATTTGTAACCATTCGATAAATTGATTCATCTTCACATAAAATTTGAAATTCAGAAATAATATACCAAGCTTTTGATGATAGTAGTGTTGAAAACGATGTATCAGAATCATGTGTAAATATTATTTTGTTTTGTTGAGCCTATTAAAGTCAAATTATTAAGAACGATTAAATAATCTATAGTAAAAAAAAAAAAAAAAAAGGTAATTAAAAAAAATATATTGTGTCGAAAAAAAAAAGCTTACTCTACAATAAGGGCAAGTATTGGTTTTAAATAAAACTCTGGATCTCAAAGCGCACAAGTAACAAATTCTATGATTACACTGAGAAACAGCATAAACACTTATATGTTCTGTGCATATAGAACAATATTCTACCATGGTTTTGTCGTCGTCGTCGTTACATTTTTTTTCTACTTTACATAAATCCTTGGTAACATGTTGACTATCTATTGACGATATTCGCTGGTTCGTGATAGGTAAAGGTGGCATGGTAGATGAATGAGAATTTGTTGTTGTGGTTTTTATTTTATTGATATTTGAAGGTATCGATGGCAATAATTCCGGTGAAAGAAGAATTGTATCATTCTTATTAGAATCAATGCAAGATATGTTGCTACACATTCTTATTTTTATAATAATTGTTTTTATGAGAATTTTGTGACGAAAAAAATAAATGAAAAAAAATTGAAAGAATTTTTTATATAATGGATGAGTTGCTAAATTGCTTTTTTGTCTTAAAAGGTCGTTATATATAAAAAATTTCAAGTGTTATGCAAGACTTTTTATCCAAATATGTATAACAAATGCAAACCGCATAATATAAAAATAAATGTAACTAACAAAAAGTATACGTATAAAATTAAAAAATCTCCAATATTAAATAAGTCACAGACACCAAGGAGACTTTTTTTTTTTTAATGATTGCCATGCTGAACTAGAAAAATTACGTATCTGTATATAAGGAAACCAAGTCGGCTGGCATGTTATTTGGATGATCAATTGATATATTTGGCGTTCGCATGCTTCAACTTTATTAAATATTAAACAGAAAATATATACTAATTTGTAGCTATTGATATATTGTACTACTATTCGATAAATTAAACTAGCCAATAAATTTTTGACAAGTTTTTTGTAAAATTGGTGATAAGATTTTTTTGAAAGTTTCATAATGTTAAATATTGTTTTAATGAATATCACATACGTATTATTTTGACTATTACTTGCCTATTATTTGTCTATTATTCGAATAAATCCGTGTTAATCTAACTTCATATTGCTTTTTTGTTTTCAAAAAAAATTTTTTTTTCATACGTTCGGCTCATTATATCCGAAACTCACATGATTTATATCAAAAAACTGATCGATATCCTTTTAAGTTGAAATCTACATAGTTATCGGTCTGTGTTTCCGAATAATCAGTTTAAAAAAAAATAAAACCGAATCAATGATATAATATTATTCAACATTAACTTTAATTTTAAAATTTTAATGGATAATTCGCTTCACGGAGTATGTTTACTGACTTCAGGGATAATGATCTTGTGATCTTAAGGAATGACTGTATACTATTAAGGAGATTTTAATTATGATGAATATGTAATGAAAAGGGCTGAATCCATTTTGCATGTACGTACGTACTTATTTACGTGCGTACTATGAAATCCCTTTAATAATCATTTTTTATTTTATTTTATGTATGTGTCGAATTTTATTAATCATATGATTTATATAAGTAAATTCACTCGGTTTGGAAGTCGGCTGAAGTGACGTAAGTTTTTGATTGTCTACGATCACTCATGTGAGAAGTATTCTGATATCTGATATGCATTACAAAAAAAAAAAAAAAAAAATTTTAATAAAATCTAAAGTAGATCTAGCGCTAGTATTTAATTTTCTTATATTAAAAACTACTTGTAGTTAAAAATTAAGGTTTAAAATTAAAGTTTTATTATTTATATATATATATATATTAATATATATACATTAAGATAATTATTAGCTTTAAAAATTTTATTACTTAAAATACGTATACTAAAATTTTATTATCGTTATTAAATTTGTACGGTTGAGTTTTAAAATTTTTATCAGACAGAACCGATAATAATCTTCTCTGTTTAATAAGAATTTTAAAGCTCAACCGTACAAATACTATATAATCAAAATTTGGTGTTATCGTATGGATAGATAAAAAATTGACACGATGGTATGAATGTATATCAGTGATCACACCAAAATATCTGTCAAAGATATATTTGATCCGATCACTGATATACGCCCATACTACCAATATTTTTTTAACCACCATACGATAACTTATACAGTAAACATTATATATGTTGTAGGTGGATTCGGAATTCTGTGAATTCAGAATCAACTTAAGTAGATTTTGAATCTCAACCCAACTTTAGTGAAAATAGAATTTTAAAAATAATAAAGAAGTATGTAATTTTATAGCTAAAAACGTTGTATTATCATTATATTTGTATTTATTTTTTCTATAACATGTTCTTCGCATTTAATACTATACGAATGACACTCGCTCCCACACACCAAATAAAAACGTTTACATCTACAAGAATTAACTTTGTATTGTATTTATCCTTACAATTACATTTATAGTAGGTATATATCAGTATATATTAATTCTGACCCATTTTCATTTTACAACAATCAACTTATGTAGTTGAAAAGAATTTTAAATACATTATCGATCTTTTATTGTATCAGTATAGTCATCAGCGTCTGAAATTCAATTTTTAAATTAGTTGCGGGCTGCAACCAATTAAAAAAAAACGACTTGCGGATTATAAAAATTTATAAAATTTAGTTGCGCACATGAACATTTAATTGAAATTTATAGGTAAAATTTGCAAATTTATATGCGGAATTTGCATATGCACTTCAGATTTGGTTGCGGGAATTTGAAATTTTGTTGCGGTTCGCAGACTCCGCAACCCAATTTCAGACACTAATAAGATTGTAATTAAATCGCGATTGTGAAATAAAGGTTTTACGATGTCTAACAAGTGACCTTTTCAAGAAATTTATTATCTAATATATTTATAAAAAGCTTGTCTTGAAATAAAAGAATATTCTTAAATTGAAATTTTAACTTGGAAACCTTCACGAAATACATACAAATCTTTTAAGTACGTATGATTGATGATTAATCTAAATTTGACTTAAGTTGTTCTGAATTCTAAATAAATAAACTTAATATAGATTCCGAATCCACCTACAACATATATACGTTTATGTATGTCGTAAATGGAAATGGAATTTAAGTGGATTCGGAATTTCTTAGTTAAATTAGGATTAGGGTTAGGGTGTACGTATGATAAAATCAACCCCGAAATGGGTGTTTTTTATATAAATTCCGAATCCACTTAAATTCTTACATGTATATAGTATATCTATTGTAATTTTTACAAAATACGAGTACTGTATAAATAATTATGCGTTATATCTTATATTTCAAATTATAACTTGATTTGACTATGCTAACTTATAATTAATAAATCGTCATATACTGTATATAGTAAACACTTTTAAAATAATAATATAGTAACAGTTTTACTAAAACGCACCTATGATGTTTTACTGCCTATGTTGTATTGGCTTAAAAACTGGCTAATTAATTAGTATTCGCTATTCTAAGTACGCTTCCAAAAATCTTTTCCAAACTCTAATTCTAATTCCAACAAGAAAAATTTGAGCTAAAAATTATATATATATATATATATATATATATATATATATATAATTTATAAATAAAAATTTGTAAAAATAGATATATAGATTATATAATTGGTGCAAAGCCACCATAGGTGCATTTTATAATAAAAATATTAATAATATTATAATTTTTATTATAGTAAAATACTTAAATATTATTGGCTATTTACATAATATATATATATATAACATGATATTTTGGAAATTCTGTTTTCTTTTTAAAAAAATTATATAATTTTTTGCTCTTTTCTAAAAACTTTAAAGATAATAATTTCAATAATAAAAATATTACTTTAAAAACTACTTATAGTTTCAAGAAAAGTCTAATATATGCAATTCTCTTTTTTATTATAAATGTTTTTTAGAAATTTTTATATATAAAAAATTTTGTAAATTCTTAAAAATAGAGTTTCAATTTATTATTTATTTATCTATTTATCTATAGATATCCGGATATCAAATAGATAATTAAATAAAATGAATTAATAAATAGATAACTAAATTATTTATTATTTTATTCAATTTAATACAAAAGTAAATATCAATACAAGAAGTGTATATTGATTTAATAATTAATCTAATAGTTGATATAATAGGTATAATATAATATAATAGTTAATTTAATAGTTAATATAATAAATATTATATAATAGCTAAAATTTAATAGAAATTTACAAAAATCTCTTTTAACAATTATTTATACTAAATTTTTCACTAACAAAAAACAAAAATTTTGCTAAAAAAATAATACAAAATAATGGTTTTTATAAGAATTAACTAAAAAGATTTTCTTTTGCTACTCTTTGGGACTCTTTTATATATTTAATATACAAACTAAAAATATTAGTATACAAGATAACTAGCAAAAAATAATACACCTGTATACAAAATTTTAGTAAAAAAAGTTTTTTATTAACCAAGTTATTAGTATAATCTTTTAATTTTTTATGAGGTGTAGCAACTTAGTGAAGTGGTTTAGTTGTCATTCTCTCTAAGTAGCAGGTCTAGAGTTTGAATCTCATAGTTGACGATTTTAAAAAATAGGCCTATAGTATAGTAACCTGTATAAGATAATCAGATCTTAAATTGAGGATCTGTAACTTGAATTGCATCAGGGAGTAATCCTGGGAGATTTGCTAGCATTTATACAACTGGAAAAACCTGGGAACTACAAAAAAATGCAAACCAGTTTAGGGTAGTACAAACACTCAATAAGTCTATGATTATATAAATCTTGGGAATTGTTCTTTACTATACAGGAAGCCTATTTGGAAAGTCCTGAGTTGAGATCTTTGATAGTATTACATAATAGATAAATTTAAATCAGAGCTGAAATTGATAAATCAAGCAACCAGTTCTTTAGTGTAAAAACACACTAGCCAAACTACCAGGTACTAGATGCACTAAAGGAAAAGAGCATATACTTCAAAAGTATAAACCAAGAGAAGGGTATCCTTTAGATATCTAAAACCTGAGCAAACCAACCCTTTTGGGTTGCTGGCTAGAAGTAAGAGAGAGACCAATTAAAAATTTAGATAAGAAGATAGTTAAATTGAAGTACTGGGGTTGTTGTGAATTTTGCAAAAGCAGAAGTATATAATAGATAATTAATTAGAAAGATTGTAGTTTGAAATATAGATCAGATTATAGTAGCTACTCAAAAGTTGGCTTGAGATATGAACCCATTGGTAGCAACACAATATGTACTAGTTAAAAAGAAGTTACCAAACATGCAGGTAAATATATATATGGAATATGTACTACACTGTTAGGTTTACTACAAGGAAAATGTCTTCTGTTGTTGACTAAAGTCTTAGTATCTTAAATAATAAATTGTCTTCATAAAAAGAGACATATTAGAAGAAAACATATAGTACTAGTAAAAGCCAAAAAGTTTAATTAAATAGCTTTTTAGTTAGGCTATAGATATAATATCTAGTATAGAACCTCTAGTATAATACTAATGCTTTGGGCAGACTACTTAATTAAGCAACTAAAAGTTGTATATATGACTAGTTGTACTTTTGTGATACTGATATAACATGTAGTCTATGTCTTTAGACATTGACTATTCACTTGAACTAATAAAGTGCTAGGGACTATGAATAGTCACCTTAATATAAAAAAAAACTTTTTAATTTTCTAAGTTATTGTTTTTTTTTCTTTTGATAACCTTATACTAATTTATTAGAATTTTAGCAATTTACAAAATTAAAATTAACTATCTAATTTACAGATTAGGCAAATACCTGGCTGCTATAAAAGTGCCCAAATATGATTATCGCACTGATGTTGCTAACAAGCTTCACATATAGTAATATCCGTATTTAAAAACTTGCTATAGCTTGGTACTCAACTACCTACATTCGAACCGATTATATTTTACCTTTAGTGTTTCAAATAAGCCGGCTTAAACAGGCTTATTTGTCACACCCCTGTGGCTTGCTGCAGCTTATAAGCTATGTATCAATTAAAAATATATAAGGGAGTATGCAAAATGCATGCAGGGGTATACAAGATTCATACAGGTGTATGCAAGATTCATGCAGGGTGTATGCAAGATGCATGCAGAGGTATGCAATATGCATGCAGAGAGTATGCAATATGCATATAGGGGTATGCAAAATGCATGCAGAATATACAAATTGTATAGTATTACTATACAATTTGTATACCCTGCATACATTTTGCATACTATCTGCATACATATTGCATATCTCTGCATGCATATTGCATACCTCTGCATGCATCTTGCATACCCTCTGCATGAATCCTGCATATCCCTGCATGAATCTTGTATACCCCTGCATACATTTTACATACCTCCTGCATGCATTTTGCATATCCCCTGCATATCCTCTTACATATTTTTAATTATTACACAGCTCATAAACCACAGAGGTGTGACAAATAAGCTCATTTAAGCCAGCTTATTTTAAACACTATTTATCTTTCTTCTAGACTTATTCCACCAATGTTTAGGCAGAATATATTTTTTTCTACTTTTGCGTAGCGCAAACATATATGCAAAGAAAGACTTCTTTTAAGAGCTGATCCCTTCTTTCGAGTTATCACACCTTAAATTTTGGTAATATTTTTCCAAACTCAATTCACTTAAATCTTAGCAGATTATATATATTATCTCCTATTCCTATATAAAACTAACATATATACCAATATTATGAAGAAAGATACATTTAATAGGCAGTCTGCTAGTCACCTGGATAAAAAATTTTTTTTTTATATATAAATTTTACTACAGTGCAGACAACCTAGTCCCAACCAATATAATTGATGAAATTCAAATTGCTAATCCTTTTTTAAAAAAAATAGT
>CAJVPY010001074.1:0-21262 GCA_910591965.1 Dentiscutata erythropus
TAGTTGTTACAAATTTTGTAAATTGCTAAAGTTTCTAATAAATTAGTGCGAGGTTATCAAAGAAAAAAAAAAAAAAAAAAAAAATTAGTGAACATAGAATATACTTCTAACAAATATTAAATGCTTTTGTCAATTATTAGCACGTAAGTATAACTTTTATTTTTAGCTACCCGATACGAAAGTATCAAAGCAGCTTTTTGTCTCGAATCGATCACAGAACTTGGCAATTGTTTGAGTGATGCATTGCATTGATTATCGTGTGATTTTGTTTGATACATTGTTTGATTGCTGTACAATTTCGTAGGTGATTGTTGTGTCGTAATGATGTAGTTTTTGCCATTAGTAATCATTTAGTAGTTTTTAAGGGAACAGGTTTTTTCCCACAAAAGGTAATTTCTGTTTTTTCTGCTAACCTGACTTTGTCTGGTTTTTTCGTGTAATACTTATATACTGTTTTCTTGTAAAATACATACCTGTTTTTCTTTGTGAAATATATACATACCTGTTTTCGTACAAACATACATATTTGGTTTTTTTTTTCGTGCAGAAAACGTATTACTTCATGTTGTTTACCATTTAAAGCAATATTTTTTAAAAAACTGGTTACCTTGTGCCCTAGTTGGCTGATTAGAGTGATACAAATTTTTTTTTGTCATGACAACTGCTAGTAAGAAGACAGAACCTGCCATTTGGTCGACACTTTGCCTCAACTCAATTCAAATCAAACAAGCTTGAAGGCAAGCTTGAAGCGTTTGTCAATGGAGGCGTTGAAGTTTTTTTATAAGAGTTTGGGTGTTTCTGAATCAGGTCAAAGGAAGAAAATAGTAGCTAGATTAGTTAAGGATGGTAGAGCCCAAATTGGCTCGGAAATGCTCCTTTTTGAATCCGAAACCTCCGGAAGAGGAAAAAATATACAATTTTCAGAAAATAGGGATGAGAGTTTTTCTGAGAAGCCCGATGCTTGCCAATGGACAGGTGATAGACTGCAGCAAGCAAAAATAGGAGTGGAAAGTTTGTATGATCCATATGGTAGGCAAGTTTCTATGGGTCACAATTTTATACATAGTGGGCCCGGGATACAAGAGCGCTGGGTTGGGGCACAGATTTGGGGGTTTTTCCCTTAAATGACTTGGAGCCCAGAAATATTTGAGAAAAATGAGAGTTATCCAAACAACATAATTAGTGAGAATATAACAAATGGTGTAAAGCGGAGGCTTTGATAAATAGGGTTTTGACTTCAGAAGACTTGACTTATCTACGTTTAGCAAGGCAGGTGGCTTTAGAAAGAGCCTATGTAATCAGGGTGGCCGATAAAGATAGTTGGGAGGTGGTATCGAAGATGGCTGTAGTAGATAGTTTTGACCCAATGTCAAAATTGTTGGAGAATAAGTGGGAAATGGCCAGAATGGTAGCACATCGCATTCCCAAAGCCAAAAAAGCGAGAGCTTATTCTCCTTGGGTCGATCAGCCTCAAAATCAAACCCCAGCTCCTCAAGTAAGCAATATTCAACTGACACAATTTGTTCAGCTGCAGCCTTATATACAATATCCAGGATTTCAACAGCCTTTTGGTCTTAAGCTAGAACTGCAAAGTCAGTTCGAAGGAGTCTTTATGGCACCTCCATCACCTTTTCAACCAAATGCACAATTTATGCAGTATAGTGGGCAATAGCCACAACAGTTTGGGCCGGTTTTGGTTTGCCACCACAGGCGCAACAGCCGTATCGTCCTATATCCCAATAGCAAAGGAGATCAGATAAATTTAGAGGGTTTAAGGGAAAGGAAGTTATTTGCTATATTTGTGAGGATAAAGGTATTTCACCAATGAATATAGCTTTAAAAAGAAAATTGGGTTGCCCTTTCGAGGTGTTGGTGCCCAGCAAGGTGAGAGTTGACTACACTCGGGGGCTTTCAAGGGAAATAGGGAATATAGAAGTTCAAGTTATAGGAAAATTCATAGCCAGGTGGCAGTAAAATACTGGAAGAAAGAAATAGAGCCGTCTCAGTTAATAATGTCATGGTTAAGACAGGGCATCTCCCAATTTCCGAGAAATTTAATGCGTTCAATAAACAGCCCAGACCTGAAATTGTTCCAACTTACAAACAAGGAAGAAGCTTGGCTGAGCAATAAAATAGTGAGGTTGGAGGAAGCAGAAGCAGTTGTGAAGGTTTCTGAAGGGAGTGTTAGACCACTAGAACTGCTAGAAGTCAGCCCAGTTTTTCTGGTCCCGAAACAAGGCTCCAAAAAGTTTCAGCTTGTAATAGACTTGAGGAGATTGAATTGAATGTTGCCACAGAAATCTTTCTGCTTCAAAGAGTTAGGAGGCCTACTTCGAACGGTTGGCCTGAAATAGTGGTTAATTTCGTTTGATCTGAAAGAAGGATACTATCATGTGTTAATAGATACCAATGCCCAGAGGCTGTTGGGCTTTGCAGTAAAAAAGGGTTGGTACCAGTACAAGATTTTGCCATTTGGCCTAAGACAGGCACCTTGGATTTTCTCAAAGCTAATAAGGGTGGTAATTGGCAAATGGCATGCCCAGGAAATTTACTGTGGCAGTCATTTTGACGATATATGGGTAGCACATCTGGAGAAGGAAGTTTTAATAAAAATATAGGAAGAGATTATAGTAAAGGACCTAGTCAGCTGTGGTTGGGTCTGAGCAAAAGAAAAGGGGAGTTGGAATCTAACTCAGGCCTTAA
Organism: Dentiscutata erythropus; assembly: GCA_910591965.1. Classification (NCBI taxonomy): domain Eukaryota; kingdom Fungi; phylum Glomeromycota; class Glomeromycetes; order Diversisporales; family Gigasporaceae; genus Dentiscutata; species Dentiscutata erythropus. The sequence continues at coordinate 2,704 of CAJVPY010001074.1, forward strand.
TGTTCTGTAGTATGATCGTAGATACGATGAATGGAGTTATAATTGCACCAGAAGAAAAAATAGCTGCAACAACATTGAGGTTGGAGGCTTTTTTGGACCTGCAGGTAGTAATAGCAAGAAATTTGGCGCCTGTGGCAGGAAAGATAGTGAGCTTGTCAAAAGCCTTCCTTCCGAGCTAGGTAAAGAGTATGGAATTTTACAAGCTGATAGATGCAAAGAATCATCATATTTGGGAGTGGGACGATGAAGTAACCTTGTCACCTCAGGCACTCAAGGAAATATGGTGGCTGATAAAAAATTTCACAAAATGGAATGGCTGTCCAGCCTGGAAGCCCTCTCGAGTGAGGTCAGTCTATGTCAACGCCTCAATAATGGGCTGGTGTGGGGTGCTAGAGAAATACCAAGCAGCAAGAAGTTAGTCACGATCTCATTCGTCATGGGTTATATCCCAATTAGAAACTTTAGCAGTGCTACAGACATTGCAATCGTTCAAAAGGCTACTGGAAGGTACTTGGGTTACTCTGTTTATCGACAACAAGGTAGCTCTAAAAACAGTAGTAAAAGGGGTTAGCAGAAGGATATTTTGAGAGAGATTTGGGAGCTTTGTGTAGAGAGTGATATTGCAATTTACAACACACAGTGGGTTCCAAGCGAGTTAAATCTGGTGGATCCTCTGACAAGAGTGGTCGATTCAGGAGATTGGGTGTTGAGCTTAAAAGTAGTGAATTACCTGGAGTCAATTTGGGGGGTGTTCGAAGTAGACAGATTTGCCAGCCACTTGAACATGAGAACCAAAAGGTTCAACAGCCTGTATTTTTGCCCAGGCTCAGAGGCTGTAGACTGTTTTACCCAGAATTGGGCTGGAGTGAGGAATTACATATGCTTCCCTTTCAACCAGATCCACAGAGTGTTGTTCCATGCAAGGGAGTATCAAGCATAGATAGTTATCATAGTTCCGTTTTGGGTTTCGGCCCCATGGTGGCCGCTAATAGTAAATTCTTCCAAGAAGGAGATTAATATGCTGCTAGTGAATCAAATTATTCAACCAGGACCTTCGGGAAACCTGGAGCCATGCAAAAACGCTCAATGGCATCTAAAGGCAGTGTTATTGAACTAGTCGAAGGGCTGCTTGGAAGAGCAGAGTTTTTAATGGATAGTTCTATAAGTGAAGCATACAAAAAACGTTTGACAAAGGCCCATGTCATGTTTGAAAACTTTGCGAGCTGGGGAGGCTATAGGCCTTATCCGGCCTCTAGAGAACTTCTAGCAGCTTTTCTTGCTTGGTTAGAAATGACAGGAAAGCTTTCTGATGTAATGATTTGTCTAGCGGCAGTGGCAAGGGAGCATAAAATGAAAGATCTTGAAGATCTGACAAAGGGAGGTTCAACTTGTTTCTTGGTCGAAGGTATTAAAAAGGTTACTTCACGAAAGAAGCTCGAAGTAAAATGGCCAAGAGATCTCTTGCCAGTAACGGTAGTTGGATGATACTTCGACTGTCTACTGCTAGGAGTTAGTATCGAGTTTTGGGCTTGAGATTTGGCCTTGATAGCTTTAGACCTAAGAGTAATGCGTAGGCCGGTGAACTGTGCAATTTGAAGAGGTCTGATATATTGGAAAGGAATGAAAAATTGTGGATTAGGATTTCAAAATCCAAACCAGATCAGTTGGGTAAGGGCAAGTTTGTTCCAATTGAAAGAACAGCAAGTAGGTTCTGCCCTGTGAAGTTGATATTTTTGTATCTAAAAGTAAGACCTAGTACATCTTTGGAGGAGCCGTTGTTTTTGTCTAGAACAGGTGGGAAACTATCTGTAGCAGCTGTTTCTGCAATTGTGAAATGGTTTGCAAAAAATGCGGGGCTGCAGGGGAAGTTTACACATACAGCTTAAGGATTGGAGGCACAACTGCGGCCATGAGAGGAGGTTTGACAATGGAACAAATCCAGTTAATCAGTGGTTGGTCGTCAGGGGGGCAGTGCAGCTTTACATGAGAGCAGTAGATACTACGGAAATGGGAACCTCAAAGCAAATAGGCTTTGTTTAGTGAATAAATAAGGTAGGCTTTTGAAACTATCTTTCGATTGTAACGATTCTCTGCGAAGACCCATAATTGATTTTTCTTTGTTTGATTTTTATTTGTACCCCGATGAGAGGCAAATTTAGCTGCCCGATATGAAAGTATTGGAGCAGCTTTTTGTCTCGAATCGATCATGGGACTTGGCAATTGTTTGAGTAATGCATTGCATTGATTATCATGTGATTTTGTTTGATGCATTGTTTGATTGCTGTACAATTTCGTAGGTGATTGTTGTGTCGTAATGACGTAGTTTTTGCCATTAGTAATCATTTTGTAATTTTTAAGGGAACAGATTTTTTCCCACAAAAGGTAATTTCTGTTTTTTCTGCTAACCCAACTTTGTCTGGTTTTTTCGTCCCACCCTACCCAACCCTATTGGGGACTATTGGAGCGATAACAATGACCGTCAGAACAGCAGTCAGTCATAAACGAGTTGGGTAGTAAATGGTCTGTCGAGACGGCAGTCATTAGGTTTTGTGCTTTATGTTGAAGTAATGGCACCAGTTTTTTTACTTGGTAGCAACAGGGTTTTTTCCAGAATTCTGGTTTTTTTTGCCCTGCCTTCCAAGAATGTTTTTGTAAAACCTGTAGCAATAATAGCATTAGTAGCATTAGTCATTTCTTTCAATACTCTCGAATTCTGTACTATCAGTAGCTATAGCACGAAAGCGGAAGGGACAGATAACCCATAATTGATTTTTCTTCGTTTGATTTTCATTTGTAACCCGATGAGAGACAAAATATTTATTTTTAAAATTATTGGTACCGTATTGTCGCGAAATAACGCGCAAGGTGAAATTACAAATTTCGGCCTAAATTAAGCTTAATTCAGGCCAAACCTCTAAATAACACAATACGGTAATCTTAAAATATGCATCTGACAAATACGTATATTAACAAATGCTTCTGTCAAATTATTAGCCAGTAAGTATAAACTTTATTATATTTATTTTTTAAATTATTTGTAATTGTAAATATATATCTGGCAAATATTTTAACAAATGATTGTCTAAATTTTTAGGCAGTAAGTATAACCTGCAACCATGTTATTGACGACTTCACTAAAAATTCTCATATTTTTGCATTTTATGTCATCACTGATTTATCTTTTTTTTTTTTTGGAGCTTAAACTTTAACAATGGCCTCATTCTAAAAAAAAAAAAAAAAAAAGTAAATGAAAGGAAAAATTTTAAATCGATAAGTATATATTATTGGGCAAATAACGGCAATTTTGCCCAATAATGGTGTTATCCGACAATTTATGATCATGATTGGTAGGGAGTCACTCGCTGAGTTTTTTTTTTTTTTGAATATTGGAAAACATAATTACATCGTAACACATGAAAAAAAATAACAGAAATAAAGTTTTTCATGATCATATGAGTTTGTCGGATAACATAGATATACGAATATGAGAAAATAGTATAGTCGTCAATAACAACTTCATAATAATACCGTTATTGCGCAGTTATAAAAATATGCACGTGGGTGTTTAATGACGGCAGGTAGGGTTGTTAATGGAGCACTCCAGTCAATAGCAAAACATAGCCCACTTCGGAGTACTCCAGAAGTGGGTTATATGTTATATTAATGTCTGGAGTACTCCATTAACAATCCTAACGGCAGGTGATTGGCTTAGATCATGCCGTGAAGCGGCGTAATCTGCGCCAATCACCTGCCATCATTAAACACCCACGTGCATATTTTTTACAACTTGCACAATTACTATATATTATAATTATTGAAGATCTTAAAATATGCATCTGACAAATATTTTAACAAAATTACAGAATTATTAGAAAGTATGTATAAGCTTTATTATATTTGTTTTTTTAAATTTTTGCTGATCTTAAATTATGCGACAATTATTTTAACAAATGTCTCGTTCAAATTATAGTCTGTAAGTATAAGTATTATTATGTCTGTTTTTTTAAAAAAAATTATTGGTGATCTTAAAATATTATCTGACAAATATTTTAACAAATTCTTCTGTCAAATTATTAGTGCGTCAGTATAAACTTTATTATATTTATTTTTTTTAAATTATTGATCTTAAAATATCATATGACAAATATTTTAACAAATGCTTCTGTCAAATTATTAGCAAGTAAGTATTTGTATTTGATTTTAACATAAATTTATAATGCATAATTTTTAAATTACACCATTAACAATTAATAACGTACATTCTCTCTTGTTGAATTGTTAGCGGGTATGTCCAAATTATTACTTAATACTAACATGTAAGTATTATAAGCTTTGTTATATTTATTTTCAAATTATAGTTTGATGTTTTTTTAAAATATGCATTTTTGACATATTTTAACAATGCCTTTGTCAAATTATTAGTGCGTAAGTATAAAATATTTTGGGTTTTAAAATTTATAATTATCAAATTATAATTTATAATGTACATTTCTTTTATTAAATTATTAGCGAATAGTTACGAGTTGTAGTATATCTGCTTTAAATTTTTTAAATTATTAGCGAGTAAGTATAATCACATTATATTTATTTTTAAAATTATTGGGTGATATTAAAATACGTGTTCTGACAAATATTTTAACAAATGCCTCTGTCAAATTATTAGTACGTAAGTATAAACTTTTTTTGGTTTTTAAATTATTGGTGGTGATATTAAAATATACATCTGACAAATATTTAAACAAATGCTTCTGTCAAATTATTAGTGTGTAAGTATAAGCTCTTTTATATATTTTAAAATTTTTATTTGATTTTAACAAATTTATAATGCGTAATTTTAAATTACACTAATAATTCATAACGTACATTTCATATTGTTTAACTGTTAGAGAGTATGTCTAAATTATTATTGAATGACTTACATGTAAGCATAAGCTTTATTATATTTATTTTTTAAAATTATTTGTGATCATAAAATATGCATCTAACATATATTTTAATAAATGCCTCTGTCAAATTATTAGTTCGTAAGTATAAATTATTTTGGGTTTAAAATATTTATTCGATTTTAAATTATTATTTATAATTTTATAATTTACATTTCTTTTAGTAAGTTATTAGCGAATAGTAGTATATTTGTTTCTAAATTTGCATATTATGATTTTATTTATTAAATTATTAGCGCGTAAGTATAAAGTTTATTATATTTATTTTAAAATTATTGGTGATCTTAAAATATATATCTGATAAATATAATAATAAAAACTCTGTCAAATTATTAGAACGTAAGTATAAGTTTTATTATATTTATTTTTTAAAATTATTGATTTTAAAAATATTCATTTACAAATATTTTAACAAATGCTTTTGTCAAATTATTAGCGCGTAAGTATAAATTTTATTATATTTATTTTAAAATTATTATTAATGAACTTAAAATATACATCTGACAAATATTTTAACAAATACCTCTATCAAATTATTAGAAAGTATAAGTTTTATTATATTTATTTTTAAAATTTCTGGTAATCTTAAAATATGCATTTACATAAATTTTAACAAATGCCTATGTCAAATTATTAGCATGTAAGTATAAGCTTTATTATATTTATTTTTAAAATTATTGGTAATTTTATAATTTGCATCTGACAAATATTTAACAAATGCTTCTGACAAATATTTAACAAATGCCTCTGACAAATTATTAGCTTGTAAGTATAAGCTTTATTGTATTTATTTTTTTAAATTATTAGTAATCTTAAAATGTGCATCTGACAAATATTTTAACAATTACCTCTATCAACTTATTAGAGCGTAAATATAAGCGAAATTATATTAATTTTTTTAAATTATTAAAATATGCATCTGATAAATGTTTTAACAAATGCCTCTGTCAAATTATTAGAGCGTAAGTATAAGTTTATTATATTTATTATTTAAATTATTAAAATATGCATTACAAATGTTTTAACAAATGCCTCTATGATATTATTAGTCAGTAAGTATAGTCAGTAAGTATAAGCTTTATTATATTTTATTTTTTAAAATTATAGTAATCTTAAATTGTTCATCTGACAAATATTTTAACAAATGCCTCTGTCAAATTATTAGGAAGTAAGTATAAGATCACTATATATTTTTTTAAAATTATTAGTGATTTTAAAATATGTATCTACAAATATTTTAATAAATGCCTCTGTCAAATTATTAGCGCGTGAGTATAAGCTTTATTATATTCATTTTTTAAAATTATTGATGAATTTAAATTATGTATCTGACAAATATTTTAACAAATGCTTCTGTTAAATTATTAGCATGTAAGAAGTATAAGCTTGATTATATTTATTTTCTAAAATTTTTGATGTCCTTAAAATATTCATCTGACAAATATTTTTTAACAAATGCTTCTGTCAAATTATTAGCAAGTATAAACTCTATTTGTTTTTAAATTATTGGTGATCTTAAAATATACATCTGACAAATTTTTTAACAAATGTCTTTGTCAAATTATTAGTAAGTAAGTATAAGTTTTATTATATTTTTATTTTTTAAATATTAGTAATCTTAAAATGTGCATCTGACTAATGATTAACAAATGCTTCCGTCAAACTATTAGCATGTAAGAAGTATAAGTTTGATTATATTTTTTTTAAAACTTATTTATGTTCTTAAAATATGCATCTGACAAATATTTTTTAACAAATACTTCTGTCAAATTATTAGCAAGTAAGTATAAACTTTATTTGTTTTTAAATTATTGGTGATCTTAAAATATACATCTGACAAATTTTTTAACAAATGTCTTTGTCAAATTATTAGTAAGTATAAGTTTTATTATATTTTTGTTTTTTAAAATATTGGTAATCTTAAAATGTGCATCTGACAAATGATTAAGAAATGCTTCCGTCAAATTATTTGTGAGTAAGTATAAGCTTTGTTATATTTATTTTCTAAATTATTAGTGATCTTAAAATATGCATCTAATAAATATTTTAACAAATGTTTCCGTCAAATTATTAGCGTGTATGTATAAGTTTTTATTATATTTATTTTTTAAAATTATTGATCTTAAAATATTCACTTGATAAATATTTTAACAAATGCTTTTGTCAAATTATTAGCGCGTAAGTATAGATTTTATTATATTTATTTTAAAACTATTATTAGTGATCTTAAATTATACATCTGACAAATATTTTAATAAAAATTCTGTCAAATTATTAGAGCGTAAATATAAGCTTTATTACATTTATTTTTTAAATTATTGGTGATTTTAAATATGCATTTGACAAATATTTTAACAAATATCGCTGTTATATTATTAGCCTGTAAGTATAAGCCTCTTAGTATATTTATTATTAAACTATAAGTAATCTTAAAATATGCACCTGACAAATATTTTAACAAATGCTATTATTAGCCTGTAAGTATAAGCCATATTTATTTTCAAACTATTAGTAATCTTAAAATATGCACCTGACAAATATTTAACAAATGCTTCTTTCAAATTATTACTGTAAAATATACACATGACAATATTTTAACAAATGTCTCTGTCAAATTATTAGTGGTCAAAGTGTGTAAGTATAAGTTTTATTATATTTATTTTAAAATAACCGAAGATCTTAAAAAACACATCTGACAAATATTTTAACGTCCTTTTCAAATTTTTAGCGCGTAAGTATAGGCTTTATTATATTTATTTTTAAAAATTATGATGATCTTAAATTATGTATCTGACAAATATTTAACAAATATTACTGTCAAATTATTAGGTCGTAAGTATAAGCTTTATCATATTTATTTTTTAAATTATTGGTGATATCAAAATATGCATCTGATAAATATTTTAAAAAATGCCTCTGTCAAATTATTAGACCGTAAGTATAAGCTTTATTATGTTTATTATTGATAACTTAAAATACACACATGACAATATTTTAACAAATGTCTCTGTCAAATTATTAGTAGTCAAAGTGGGTAAGTATAAGTTTTATTATATTTATTTTAAAATAACAGATGATCTTATAATACACATCTGACAAATATTTTAACATCCTTTTCAAATTATTAGCGCGTAAATATAGGCTTTATTATATTTATTTTTAAATCATGATGATCTTAAATTATGTATCTGACAAATATTTAACAAATATTACTGTCAAATTATTAGGTCGTAAGTATAGGCTTTATAATATTTATTTTTTAAATTATTGGTGATATTAAAATATGCATCTGACAAATATTTTAAGAAATGCCTCTGTCAAATTATTAGACCGTAAGTATAAGCTTTATTATATTTATTTTTTAAATTAATGGTGGTCTTAAAATAAGCATCTGACAAATATTTTAACGAATGCATCAGTCAAATTATTGGCACGTAAGTATAAGCTTTATTAATTTATTTAAAATAACTTGTGATCTTAAAAAATTCATTTGACAATTATTTTAACATCCTTTTCAAATTATAAGCCCGTAAGTATAAGCTTTTTTAAAAAATTATTGATGATTAAAAATATGCATCTGACAAATATTTTAACAACTGCCTCTGTCAAATTATTAGTCTAAGTTTAAACTTTTATTATATTTAATTTTTTTAAATAATTCGTGATCTTAAAATATGCATCTAACAAATATTTTAACGAATGCTTCTGTTAAATTATTAGCGTGTAAAAAGCATAATCTTTATTATATTTATTTTCTAAAATTATTGATGTTCTTAAAATTGGTATCTGACAACGATTTTAACAAATGTTACTGTCAAATTATTAGGCTGTAAGTATAAGCTTTATTATATTTATTTTTTAACTTATTGGCGATATTAAAATATACATCTGACTAATATTTTAAAAAATGCCTCTGTCAAATCATTAGGCCGTAAGTATAAACTTTATTATATTTATTTTTTAAATTATTAGTGATCTTAAAATATGCAACTGACAAATATTTTAACAAATGTTTCTGTCAACTTATTAGATTGTAAGTATGAGCTTTATTATATTTATTTTTTAAATTATTGGTGATCTAAAATATGCATCTGGCAAATATTTTAAAAAATGCCTCTGTCAAATTACTAGACCGTAAGTATAAGCTTTATTATATTTTTAATAGTGGTCTTAAAATATGCATCTGACAAATATTTTAACAAATGCCTCTGTCAAATTATCAGCGAGTAAGTATTGGTTTTATTATATTTATTTTTTAAACTATTGGTGATCTTAAAATATGTAACTGACAAATATTTTAACAAATGTTCTGTCAAATTATTAGAATGTAAGTCTGAGCTTTATTATATTTATTTTTTAAATTATTGGTGATATTAAAATGGGATCTGACAAATACTTTAACAAATGCTTCTGTCAAATTATTAGGCCGTAAGTATAAGCTTTATATATTTATTTTGGATCTTCTTTAGTATAGCTGGGCAATATAGAAATATTATAAGATTATAATATAAAAAACTCTAACCCTAACTCTAAGCTAACTTTAATATAAACTATAAGCTCACCCTGACCTTAACTATTCCCAAATTTGCTTAAATTAGGTTAAATGGTTATTTATTTATATTATAATCTTATAATAATTCTATATTGCCCAGTTATACTAAAGATCAATCTTTATTTTTTTAATATTAAAATGAGATCTGACAAATATTTTAACAAATGCTTCTGTTGTATTATTATTGAGTAAGTATAAGCTTTATTATATTTATTTTTTAAAATTATTTGTGACCTTAAAGTATGTTTCTGACAAATATTTTAACAAATGCCTCTCTCAAATTATTAGTATGTAAGTATAAGATTTATTATATTTATTTTGTTTAAATTATATGTAATCTCAATATATGCATCTGACAAATATTTAACAAATACCTCTGTCAAATTATTAGTGAGTAAGTATAAGCTTTATTATATTTATTTTTTAAATTATTAGTGATTCCAAATTTTGCATCTGGCAAATATTTTAACAAATCCCTCTGTCAAATTATTAGCAAGTAAGTATAGGCTTTATTAATTTATTTTTTAAAATTATTGGTAATCTTAAAATATGCATTTACATAAATTTTAACAAATGTCTCTGTCAAATTATTAGCATGTAAGTATAAGCTTTTTTTTTTTATTATCTCAAAAATATGTATATTCTGATTTAATTATTTTTAATATTTCACTTTATCTAACAATATATATTTTTAACTGAAGTTAATTTCATGAAGTAATCGATTGGTAATAGTACCTTCCAAATTGTCATTTACTAATCAATTATTAATAATTGGTGAGTGTTAGCGACTAACCTAGTACCTGATAATATTCTGTAAAACTAAATTGCTCAGTGAGTTAAAATATTACTAACACTTTTGTTTACATTTTAACTTTGCCCGTATTTTTCTTATATTTGCAAAATAAATTTAATTTTATTAAGATTAGATGTTTAAAATTATGTACTAAGAAGAATTTTTTTATATAAAATAATATTTATAAATTTGCAAGTTTATATATATTTATTATAACTTTAAAGAAATAACAGTGTTGCCTATAATAAATTATATTAAGATGTTATACATCATTTTTCTAATTGGTTGATTAAGAATTGATTAATTTTTAATTTCACCGATTGAAAAGTAAATCAGGTCAATCATGATATATCTTAAACTAAAATTTATCAATATATAAGAAATTGCTCTTCTATATTATTTTATTGGATTTCTTTTGTATTATTTAATCATGAATTCACAAAGTTTTATTTTCTAAGTTGTGAAACTTTTGAGTTAATACTTCAAACATTTATTAATCAAAGAAAAAATAAATGTTGCTTAATAGATGAAAAACATTATAATGAGTGTTTGAATATATTGAAAATCTCAACTTGCTACATAATCCAAGTTTTAAGTATTGGATTACCCATACTTTCAAAATACATACTATCAGTTTAGTTGAAAAACTTCATTTATTAAAATTTATAAATACTGGTTATGATTCTAATTAACATTATATGCCGCAAGAAAAAAAAAGCAAACACATTCAAATAAAGTATATTAATTATTAATACTAATCAAATTATTAATACAAAGAAAACTTTTAAATTTTTTTAAAAATTTTTCTTAGCAATGATTACTATTAAATAATGTATAGTCAACTCTCTCTAAGTGCAATTTATTGGGACTGGACTTAGTAATATGCATTTAGAGAACAATTAAGAAAAATTGTATTTATAAAAACAAAACATATATCAAACATATACTTGGGCCTAAAGTTAAAGTTGTATTTAGAGAGAAGTTGCACTTAGAGAGTGTTGACTAGTGATGCAAATGGCTTGGTTCAGCTTGGCTCACAGCTAATATTTAGATGATTCTTTGGCTCTACTACCAGAGCTAAGCCATTGATCAGCCTTAAGCTGAGCTTGCTAATAGTACATAATATGATTTCACAAAAATTTTGATATACTTCTTCTCTATGCAAAAATTTTTTTTAAATAAATAAAATATATGGGCTAGAAAGCTATAAAGCATGAAATAGCTTTGAGGATTTACTAAATTAAAATATAATTCAGCAATTTTATAATTTAGGTCACAAAACTATATAATCTATTGGCTAATAGTTATGTGCTATTGATCTATTGATTCACAGCTCCATGTTCAGCTTCAAGATCTTTAGCCAAGCTGTTTCTTTAGCTAATACTTTATTAGTAAACCCTTCCTTGGCCAAGCCAATAATTGGCTTGGCTTAGCCAACTAGCTTGCAGCTTAGCCTTAGCTATTTGCATCACTAGAGTTACTGTATTTAATTTATTCTGCATTTGAAAACATGAAAAGTTCATATATAAGATACAAAAAAAAATAAGCACAAAATATAAATGAATATTTAAATCTGGTATATTTGTGCAAATTCATGTATCTGATATTGATAGCTAAAAATATAACAAATCATTAATTGGTAATCCACTAGTCAACCAGAGAGTGATTATAGTAAAATATAACTCAAATCACTTATAAAAATTAGATGGTTCTGAATGTGGTATGCACACATTTAAAAGTTTTTATACTAAGTTAATCATCTTTCTAACTTAAAAGACTTTTGTAAAGCTTATTAAGATGCATATAATAGTGATTAAAGTATTAAAATTGGCCTGGTAGGTACATGAAATAAGGATTTTATAATTACTTAGTGAGTTTGTATCTGTATTGTTAATGTCAAAAGAAGTAAGATAAGTTAAAATAGTATAGCAGGCCCAAATAAAATCAATTTCACTACTAGATCTATAATTATACCAAGTAGGAGCAGAAGAGGCTGTATACAAGATAAGATTATACATATTGTTATATGTAAAAAATTGGAGAAGTTTATATTTGATAGAAGAAGAGTGGATATTATTAGTAGAGGCATTAAAGTCTCCAAGTACTATAGGGAGTATATTAAAGATATAGGCTTCTTATATCTATTGAATAATTGTATTTTGGGTTTCAAGTCTAATAGAGCTATTGTCACAAGAAAGATATGTTGAGATAATATAAAATTTAAAATCATGTTTGAAGAAAAGATCAATTGAAATAGCATAACCAGGAATGGATTTAGTATTGTGCATATGAGAAGTTAAGGAGTTATAAATCATGATAGAAGTTCCAACTTTTGAGCAATCTGTGCAAGATTAAAAGTAGATATAGTGTAATGTTTTGAGAGGTTTTAAGATAAGCCTGTTGCTAGCTAATTTGGTTTCAGTTAGACAAATAATATCAAGATTATTAGAAAGACAGTAATGTTTCCAGACTTGCTATTTAAGATTTTTGTTAAGCCTCAAATATTGTGTGTATATATTGAGAGATTAAGAGAAAAAGATGAATTATCATTATAAGGGCTATGAGTATATGATTTAAGAGAGATAAAAGAATTAAGGTAGACAGTCTCAAAGCAAGGTACAATAACATGATCTAGTAGAGGGCAAGACTCTTCTGGTATATAGATATGAGCTTCACTGTAGTCTGTTTTTACTAAAATAAAAATTTTTTTATAAAGTTTGTTCCACAAACTGATTTTAAGTAGGTGTAAAAAAAAAATTGATTGTTTGAAGAGCTTGGATTAGAGAAGAGTTTTAAGGTATAAGATATCAATTGAAGCAGATAAATGGGTTATAAGATGTGAGAGTATTGTAACATGAACCTTATGTAAGTCTTCTACATTGTTGCTCACTGTATACCCAGCTCTCATAGTTCCACAAGAATTGGAAGTACTCTGGTTAAGCATTAGAGTACCATCATTATCAGATTCTTCCTGGTATCAGCTAATGTTATCTGTTAAATTGGTAAAGTAAAATTATTTAATATATACCCTATTATAATTGATTATAATCTTTTGAATCTTTTTTTGCCACAAAATATCTTTATAACTTTTTGACAAGCTATCAAATAGGCCGCCACCTTCTGCATACTCCATTACTAATAAATTTTATGTGATTCCAAATGTTTTGTAAGACCGTAGTTATTTAAAATATAGTTATCCGCTGTGTGATTTCAAATGGAGTTGCCTATTTAATTGTAGAGAAAAAAATTAGATATAAAAGGTCAAAATGAATCATTTTAAAGATAAATGTACATATCTCATTAATAATATTTATAGAATAATCTTTTGAAGCTCTTAAATATTTGAAAGCTACTTATTTTTTCTTTCCTAACTTATTCACTCAAGTTGCTTGAAAAATTTCACCAAACCCCCATCTCCATTCAAATATCTAATATTGCGAATTTCATTATAAGATATAAATAGTATATCACCTATAGATTCAATATGACCGTCTATGTTTCTTTTAACTAATACACAATTCAATTTAGTATCGCCAAAATCGGGCTTTAAATCCAGAAATTTTTATAGTCTAAATATGCATCATCATATTTACCCTTCAACTTATTTATATTTCCCTGAGCATGTAATACAATAGGACATTGGTTTTATTTTCAATAATACGTTAGCATCTGAAGATGCCTTATTAATTTCACCTAATATTCTATAGCATCCCAGACATATCTTTAATGTCAACATTGTTTGGCTTTAATTCTAATTATTACAATATATTTGTCAAGAAATATATTAATTAGCGAACGGCGGACAAACGCAAAAAAATTATTTGGCTCCAATATCAATAGATCATTACAATATGAAAGTGTCTCTTTAAATCTATTCAGTTTATAGTATATTTCTGCATGATAAAGTAGTTTCCAAGGATCTCAAGATACATTAGCGCTAATTCGAAATATTTGCAAAAATCTGATTGCGCTTTGCCATCTTAATTTAGAATCAAGTAAATATCTGCATGACCAACTAATGCATCGAAATCATCTGGTTCTAATTCTAGTGATTTGTTATAATCTGAAAGCGCTTTTTCGTAATTATTTGGTATTTTATAAGCTTCTCCAAGACATATTAATGCATATACATTATTTGGATCTATATTCAGCAATTTATTGAAATCCTCTATTGCATAATCCTATTTATATAATACTAACGTAAATTTCTCCACGCACACTTAATACATATAAATCATCTGGTTTAATCTCTAAAAATTTGTAAATTCTAAAATTGCTTCATACTTTTTCAATTATTTATAAATTCGTGCACATTTGATTAATGCATCTGAATTTTCTGGCATAATTTCTAATAATTTGTTGAAGTCCAAGAGTGCTTCATCATACTTATCCAATTTAAAATAGGCACTCTCATGATAAACTAATGCATCAATTATCCGGCTTTATTTTTAGTGACTTATCTAGATTTAAAAGAGCTTCTTCATATTCACCTAAGTTTATATAGACTGCTCCACGGTATGTTAATGCATCTGTATTATCGGGTTTTATTTTTAGTATTTTATTAATATCCGAAAGCACTGCATTATGATTACCTAAATTAATATATAATTTATCACGTAATTTTAATGCAGAAGTATTATGAGGAATTATTTCTAACAATCTACCTAATTCAAATATTGATTCGTTATATTTGCCCATATATGCATAGATTATAGCACGGTAAATTAACATCGGTTTTATTTCTAGTAATTTATTGAAATCTAAAATTGCTTCGGCATATTTATCCATCTCTAAATAGCTTATCCCACGACTGGCTAATATATCGGTGTTATCCAGCTCAATTCTAATAATATATTAAAATCTGAAATTGCTTCAGCATATTTGTCCATTTCCATATAAACTGTCCACGGCTAGTTAACATATCAGTAGCATCTGGCTTTAATTCTAGTAATTTACTAAAATCTAAAAGTGCTTCTTTATATTTTTTCAATGATACATAAGTTTTTCCGCGACTTCATAATGCCTAATCATTATTCGAATCAATTTCAAGTGATCTATTAAAATCTTAAAGTGCCTCATCATATTTACCAATCATGTTATAAGCAATCCCATGATTTATTAACATAAAAACATTGTCTACGCAATTTTTAGATGCTAAATGACTATATCCAATAATCTTAGATCTTTTTACTTCTGAAAGCCCTTTTTTAAATTTACACATTTTTACATAAGTTATTCCACAATTATGTAGTGTGATAGCATTGTCAGGCTAAATCTCAAGTAATTTGTTGAAATCCAAAAGCGCTTTATCAAATTCACCTAACAGTCTATATGTCGATCCACGATTATTTAACCATTTTGCACAGTTTGGTTCAATTTCTAGAGATTTGTTAAAGTCTGAGATTGCTTCATTGTATTTTTTCAAAATTGAATATACCGCTCCATAATAACCTACCGACCAGGAATCAAAAGATTCGATTTACAATAACCTGTTAAAATCCAAAATTGCACTATCATATTTATTTAACAAAAAATATGTCATCCCGTGCATTTTAGTACAAGAGCATCATTTGGACTGATTTCTAATGCTCGGTTTAAATCTAAAATCACATTATTATATTTCCCTAAATAATAATAAGATTCCTCACGATATTCAAATTTTTATAAAATGCAGTAGAGTTTGCTTCAAAAAACTTAAAAAATTTATTAAAATCAATAAGTGCCTCATTATATTTTTCTAGCACTAAATAAGTTATTCCCGATTAATTAATGTCTAGGCATTATCTGGTTCAATTTCTAATGATTTATTGAAATAAGCAAGCACTTTTTGATTTTCATTCAATTGATGATAAATTATAGCTCGGGTACTTAATGCTGTAGAATTTTTAGGGTTTATTTTTAATGAATTATTGAGGTCTGAAATTGCTTCATGATAATGTAAGCTTATCCTCGATTTGCTAATGCACAAGCATTATTTGATTCAATTTTTAATTATCTATTAAAATATGAAAGTACTCTATGATAGTTGCTCGAGTTTTTAAAAAAATCTAAGATTATTTAATGTATTAGTATATATCTTCCCACGGCCTTGTCTATTAGGATCGAAAATACCTTATTGTATTTAATGCAAATTTTTTGATATAATTTTAGTGTTGAGGCATTATTTGGTTGGAGTTTTAATGAGTTATTAAAGTCTGAAATTGCTTCACTGTATTTGTTTATCATTTTGTAGGTTATTGCTTCTATTTTTTAGCACAAAAACGTTATTCGGATTAAGTTTTAAGAATCTATTAAGATCCGAGAGTGCTTCATTATATTTGTCTAGTATTATATATGTAGCTACTCGATTTCTCAATAAAAAGACATCATTCGACTTAATTTTCAGTGCTTTATTGAAATCTGAAAGCGCCCTATTATATTTTTTTAATAATCTATAAGTTTTCCACGATTTCTTAACGCATAAGCATTATCCGGTTCTATTTCCAATGCCCTATTAAGGTCCGAAAGCACTTCATCATATTTATCTAATGCTCTGAGTATTGGTCCATGCCCTGCAAATTAAATGCATTATCAGGTTCAAGCTTTATTGCCTCAGTAAATGCTTCACAAAATTTACGTAAACAATAGTAAGTAACCCCACATTCTACTAAAGCTGCTACATTATTTGGTTTTATTCCAAATATTGGTAAAAATCTAAAATTTCATTGTATTTACCCAACATTCTAGAAATTTTTCCATAAATCATTAATGTATATTCATTATCTGATTCTGTTTTTAGTGATTTCCTGATGTCTGTAATTGCTTCATCGTATTTACCTAATTTTTTATCTACGAATTCTTAATGTAGATGAATCTGGCTTTATTTCTAGTGATCGACCATTAAGCACATCTTCATATTTCCTCAAATTTCTCCACAATTATTAATATATGTATATTTCTTGGTTCGATTTCTAGTAAATTATAAAAATCAATAATCGCCTCTTCAAATTTATCCAATCTGCTATAAGTTTCGCCACGAATTCTCAACATATATGTATCGTTTGGTTCGATTTCTAGTGACTTGCTGAAATCTAAAAGTGCTTCTTCATATTTATTCATTTTATAATAAATTTTGCTACGAGTCATTAATTGAAATTTATAAAATCTTTCAGTTTCTGGTTTTCCGGGAACTATTATTTCAAATTTATATATATTGTCTTATGTCTGGTTCCATTTCCAGTGATCTGTTGAGATCTACCAGCGCTTCTTCATATTTATCTAATTCATAATAAGTTTCCACACAGAATAATAGTTACATGCATTATTTGGGTTATTTCTAGCGACCTATTAAGATCTAAGAGTGATCTTAATATTTATTTAACCTTAAATAACTTAATCCGTGACTACTAAGTAAGGGCCAATGATCAGGAACTTATTTCAGTCGTTTATTTAAATTTTCAAGTGCTTCATTCAAATATCCTTTACGAATTGGTATAGTATTTGGATCAAATTTTACACTGCAAAGCAATTGACGCCCTTCTGTCTCTGCAAATTTCGCTCCTGGAATTATAGTATCACCATATAATTTGGGTATTTCAGACGAATTTAATACCATTTTTAAATTTAAGATTATATTTACTTATAAAAACAAGCAATTTTTTGGATCTTTTACTATGTTTCAGTATTTGATATGCAAGCACGGAATTTTCTGTCATGAATAAAATTCTCGATAATTTTTTTTTAATTCACATACGAAGTGATTTTATAGTAGAAATTTCCATCCACAAAAGTGTTGACAATAGTGTTGATTATTGGGCAAATTGGATTCAGATCAAATCATTTAGAAACATAAGCATTACCAACAAGGACAAAAATATAAATTATGCATAGTAGAGTTTTCGGAATAAATTTTTTTTGGAAATAAGTCAGTTTTTAAATCTTTCGCTTTAATCAGATATATTATTTATTTGTTTTCATATCTTTAATCGATTCTTGTTTAAAAATATCATATGGGGCGCAGCATATTTTGCAAAATTGAGTTAACAATACTACTGAATAAAGCAGGCATTCGACTATCGTTAACGTTAAGAATTCATCATCTAATTATGGAAACATAGCTATAATCGGGAATGATCTGAGAATTGTTAATTATAATAAAACTAGAAAATGATCATGCGGGCGGCTTCGTCGCCTGTTTTAATGATTGTGTATGCAAAAGCAAAGTTTAATTGTGTGATAGTAATTTGGATACTGCTGATAAATTAATGGTTTTCATATTTCTAAATTAATTCG
>CAJVPY010001075.1:0-21245 GCA_910591965.1 Dentiscutata erythropus
TTAGTTAAACACGAGATCATTAATCTATATTCAAGAGTAGGTATAAGAATTGCATTGTTTACATATATGATCTGGCTCAGAGACATCTGTTTGTGCTTGAGGAGGCCTGTGATCTTGCCTACTAATGATTAATGCAAATAAGATAATTTAAAAGCATTAGATAATTGAAATTAAAGATTTATGTTTGTAATAAACTTGTTTTGCTATTTTTAATTATATCAATTAATAATTAATAGATATAATAAATGTTATTTATATACACAGCAGAATAGAATAATTAATATGAATAAAATGAACAGTATTAGATAATAGTATTAAAATTTATATTTATAATTATGATGTTGCTTTGCTAATTTTAACTTTGCTTATTAATAAATATACTTTATATCTATGAATAGAATGAAATGATTAATGTAAATGAGATGATTTTGAAAGATATTAGATAATTAGAATTAGAGATTTATATTCATGTCTTGCTGTTTTTAATTATATTGATATTATACCCATAGCAGAATGAAATGATTAATGTGAATGAATTAAATAGATTAGAGTAAGTATTTATGTTCATTATTGTAAAGTTGTCTTACTGGTTTTGTTTACTATAGCAGATCGAATATAAATAATTTAGACTCTTGTTACAAAGAGCTAGATTAGTTAATACATGTAAATTTGAATTTAGCTTAGTTCCAACACTAGGCTGCAGCAGTTATACTTTTAATGAAATAGTTTGAAAAATATTATATACAATTTGAATAAAGTATCAGCATAATTGCCAAATTGAACAAAAATATATATATATATAATTAGCCAACTATAACTATTATTATACTATATATGTTTTATATACTAGTATAAATTTAAAAACTTTTTTATAAAATTTTATATTTTATTTAGTAAAATAGTTAGTAAAATTAATATTAGTAACTAAATTAGATTTTAAATTTATTTAAACAAATATAACTGTACTATATTAAGTTTTATTGTTTTTATTGCCAATTTTGTTATAAAAAATACACTATATTGTAGTTAATTTTTTTGCATTTTTTTAAAAAACCAAGTTTAATACAAAATATATAATTTTACAATAACTAGAAAAATTTAAATTGATAACGTGTATGCTGAGTAATAAAATCTTTTGTTAAAAAAATAAATGTAAGCATATTATACTTTCTAAATAAAGCGATATAAAGTAAAAAATAACACAGTATAAAAATATCTAGCCATTGATAATCCCTGGTATATGATATGTATATAAAATTAAACTTAGTTTAATCTTGATAATCGGGTACTCATGTCTATTATGCATGCACAAAGGATGCTTGTAAAATCATTTCTAATTCTGTAAAATCATTTATTCCTAACATGAGTAACCTTCCAATTAAATTGATATTTTTGCAGCACAATCATCAAAAAATAATATTTGATTTTGTAGTATTTTCGGGAAACTTTCAAATCTTTTCAATGTAAATGTTATACTTTATTTGGTAGTTTTGTAAAAGTCTTCTAAGACATATACAAGGCTAATGAGCGGGCATTAACGTGAGGTAGCATATTATGTCATTCTCGAAAAAAGGATTGAACAAAACTTTCGTAGGAATCTGTGGCCCCACGTGTATTTGTTAAAATGTGTACATCTGCATTTTGAATATCATACTATGATTTTAACCCTGTAAAAAAAAAAAAATTAAAGCCGACATGTGAGAAAGACGGACATACACGAGAGGTCGCGTGATTGTGAAAAAGCGCAGTAATAAAAAGTGAAGGCGTACATATAGATCAAAAATTATTGGTATATTCTATGCAGTTGCCAAATGTAACCTTACCATCAACTATTATCCAAAAACGCCTAATTGCTTAATTTTTATAACGGCCGACATCTCAACAACAAGGATTTGTATGAACCAATTTAGTGAATTCAATATCACACAACTGATAAGTTGATACTTGTAAACAATATATATATATGCTGTTTCCTAGGCTATTGTTTTATCTACAACTAAACATATAAAAAAACATCCGAATTAAAATGAACATTTGTAAACTATGATCGATTGTACGTCATTTAATTTATTATAAATACACACACGTTCAATATAGTCGGTTGCATTCGTCCCTTGTACTGCGGACGAAAACACACGTGGGGAAGAACATTTAGAAAAATGAAAAAAACCATTGAATATACCGATGATATGAAACGTAACATTAGAGCAAGTTTACAGAAAAAGGAACTTTTAAATGAAATGTGAGACAGAGACAATTAATATATAAGGAAACCCCAATTTTATTTGACAATATATTAATTTACTTAGTAATAAGAATGATATCGAGACGAACAAAATACTATTCAACTGACGACCAATTTGTGGGGAAGAAACAACCATTAGATGTCGCCAGGTTAGGAAGCTCTGCTTTTTGGCGTGCGTGCTTTAGTGCATTTACATATTTGTAAGTTTGTTTACGTTTCACATTTTTATTGAAATGTTTTAGGCTAACAGTCTATAAATATCAGATGAACATACACAAACGACAGCAAAGATACATACACAATGGACAAATAAAACCTAGACGACTAACACCACATTAATATATTAATATATGTGTATATATATGCAATATATATATATCGATATATGCTATTATTATAATGAATTTGAATGTATGCAAGAAGATAAATTATCACTATGAATGCACGATTACAATTTTGTAAATAATAGCGTTGATTATCTTACTTTTAATTAGTCATCAAATTCGTTATCAAAGATGTAACAGGTAAGAAAGAATAGCACGGAATATCAGAATACAGAAGACTATTAACAGTAACTAACAGTAACACTACTAACGATGAACATTACTATTAACAATAATTTACCACTAACGGTAATTTACCACTAACAGAAATTAGTATTAACAGTACTAATGGTAAGTAGATAATCGTTGATCTTCTACAAGATAAACATTTGTGATTGGACAAAGTTATTAACTGTATATGGAGCGTAAATAAATAACGACGTAGTATCACAGTCCAATACGAATTGTATTACAAACTTTGGAGTAAATAGTCAGCAAATTCACGGATTGGATGGGAGTTGTGGGGAAAGGGCGCGCGTGGGATTCCTTTTGGATAAAAGGTAAGCCGTATTTAAAAAGTATACATTTTAATAGAGTTAATGCAGAAACCGGTATTTAAAACGTTTTTTATATGTTATAAATTGGCAAGAATCAACATCAAAGAGTAAGTGGATTGATTGATTGTCAGGGATTCAGGGTCTAATACAGTATTACGAATATGTATTACGGAAATTATTTTAGTGACTATTCACGTTCAATTATTTAATAGTCACAATGAATATGTTTCGAAAGGCTGGCTGGGCTAAAGTGATAAATAGACCATGCATAATCATACATGATAAATTAATTTGATGTTTTGGCCACGCGCATAAATTGATAAATAATTGACGTATTTATTGCCTTTTGATGCCATTGTTGTTGTTTAAATAGGATTAAATCCTTAAAAATTTTCTATGTGTTAAATAATAATTGGATCCTAAATTCCATGCAAGAGTCAGTCATTTGACTTATACAAACGAATACGTACAAACGAAGATACCTCTTTTTCTTTTTTTTTTAGAATATGGCACGTGTTTAAAAGAATCAGCCAAAAAATAATTATAACAATTATTATAACAATTTTTAATTCTGTAATTATTAATGAATCACGGCATTAACCGCCCATTGTTTTATATTTTGGTTTATTAAAATACTTGTATAAAATATAGTAATATATTCATTTCCTAACTAAATTTGGGTAATTTGGAGAAAATTGTTTATCAAATACAATAATACTTCATTCATTCATTCATTCAACACATTATGTTATGCATATAACTAGTTACTACATGATATTGTCTTAAAAAAGCTTGTGGAAACGAATATATCACGTGTAAATATGTGTCAGTTCAATCAATTTCTATTCCAATAATCGTTACATCACATTAGGTGTTTCTTATTTTGTCTAGGCTTGACTCGTCTGGACGTGATCGAATCCTGTAATAGAAACCTGTCATGATATTTTTCTGCATTGAAATCGTTTCGTTAGATATTTTGTACGCATATGTACGTATGTATGTACATACTTAAGTACGTATGTGTTGGCTTGCAGACTCCCCGCCTAAGGGATTATATAAAATTTCTTAACCTATTCCTATATTTTCCTATATTTCCTAATATTACCACGTTATATTGAGATACTACTTACTAAGTTACCATTTATATACATTTCATTGGATGCGCAAAGACCAATCGGTATTAGAATACAAGTGGACTTTTTATCGGGCTTATTACAATGACCATTATCTTATCTTTATGCAAATTAAAGTGTAATCATTTATTTCATTTGTGGATATTTAGAATAAACATAAACAATATATTATCTGTTATTGTGTGATATTTATCAAGTTGGTTAAAATATTTATTTAAAATGTCAAATTTTCTGATGTCTCGACGGTTGATGTGCCTTGTGTGCATTGTTTATGTTATTTTGTGCTCTCTTCAGCCTACGACATGTCTAATATAGTAGATTACTTTATTATATAATTGTTTCCGTTTTAAATTTTTTTTTTTTTTTGCAATCATATATTTATATGGCTCTCTCGGAATTTACCAAACTACTGATCCTTAATCATTAACGAGCTTAACGACCATTTTTAACGACTTTAATTTTTTTGCTGGTTCTATTTCAGCTTTATTTCAGGTCTTTTTTAAACCTTCCCTATTCCTTCTCTATTCTTTACTTCTTTTAACGTCGTAAATATAGTATAAATCATCAGTATATATGTATATGTATATATATATATTTATATATTATATTATTACGTAATTTTATAATTCTAAAAAAAAACTATAAATTATACACCTAACGACTGTTATTGCCCGATTTCTCACGATAAAAAATCTTTTAACGGTTTCACCTATTAATGAAACCCAATCGTTACGCAAATTCAACGAATCAACCTTTTTAATTTATAAGGACTCGTATACGGTTTTGTTATTTCTTTACAAGAGTTTGTCGTTAACTGAAGAATATACTTGTTCTTGGTATACACCGTCGACTGTCCTACTATTCTCGCTCTCTTAAGTCTTATCGATCGAGATATTTGCTTTTTCTCGTCTTACAATGCCTCACGCCACTGAGACATTGAACTCATCGACTGGTGGTGCCTTGTCATTGCCTATTCCAATTCCTAGTTCGATCTCGAACAGTCTGTACAATCGTAATATCACCTCCACTTTAGTAACCGAACCGTCCGTGTCTTCTCACAAGTATGTGATTTCTTTTTCTGATTTTCTAAATCTTGATCGGAATTTATGTTAAACTTTCACTTTTCGAGATTACAAGCTTTTAATCTCGTTCGCTTTATTTCTTTCGTTTAAATGATTTAAATTAGATTTATTTAAATCTTTATTATATTTTTTACAATTTTAAATTGTTCCCTTCATAAAGTTCTTGTTTTTTTTTTATTTTTAAACTAAATCTCTTCATTTTTAGCTCATACTCGGATTACGTACACAATTCTGTAACGTGCTCGGCTGATGATAATTCGAGTACCGTACATGATCAAGATTTATACGTTGGCTGCTCTTCGGACGGTGCCAGTTTTATTTCTCCTTCGTCTGATTCTAATTTGAGAACCTTCGAAGTTAATCATTGTCGTGATAATCTGTGCTGTAACATGGATCACAGAAACTTGCACGATCTTTTGCAGCATGTTGATACTAATCACCCGAGATTAAAAGTGGTTGATGGTGCTATTTATCCATTTGAGACAAGTACAGTGTACACTCAATGTAAGTCTCTTAGTCACATGACTATAATTTCTCCGGTATTTATTACCGGAAATTCAACCGTTCTTAATTTTTATTGTTAACGTTTTTCATTCTGATCACGTAGACAATGGTTTTCCCACTTTTAATGCATCTCCTATTGGTTTCGTACATTCTGTGGTGAATTCTTCTCCTCATAGTCCTCAAAATGAATCAAAGCCCAATATTAACATGTCTGATGATAATTTTCATGCCTATATAAATGATATTCCTCCATCTGTCATGGGTAAACAAAAATGGGGCTCTCACAATCTTGGACAAGGAAATGGTTCACAAGATGATAAATCTTGCGAATCTGACACAGATTTGCATTTGACATGGCTATACGAAAATAAAAACGCGTTAAATCCTTCAAATTTTAGTGTTTCTGAGTCAACATATATTCGTGATCATACTTCTTCAAATTCCTCTTCAATATCTACAAGCTACAATTCCTCTCCACACGCTTTCCAAATGAACGCAGATCAAGATCCATTATTATCTGCTGTTCAATCTCCATTAATGTCTTATCCTCCCACCCCTGTTGATGCTACTGATTCTTCAACATTTTTGCGTTCTGCTACATCCTCACCTACAAATTTAGGAGATTTTTCTGCATTCATCTCAATTTTGGACAATCAGTCATCAATTTTAACTTCTTCCCCACCACCATCATCTACGACTGTTCCTACTAATACAAATAATAATAGGCAACAAAATTCTTCTATTATAACTAAATCAAATGATACGAAAACTTCGTTGAATAATTATACTTCATTTAACATTCCGGACTTTACTCCTTATGTATCTCGGCTAAATGGTCATGTTAGGTCACAAACGACGCCGCCTTCTTCAATCACAAATTCTCAATCTGGCCAATGTCGTCGGCGTTCATCAACCACAAACATTAATTCTAATGGATCTGACACAAATTCTTCTCAACAAAATTCTTATGCATCAAGATCATCACCAAATATTAATGGTGATAAATCTAATAATAAATGTAGTCCTTCTTCAGGTATTGTATTTATGTGCTTTTTGTTTTTTTTTCTTCTTTTTTGAAATACTTTTATTTTATTTTATCTCATTAATAATTGACTCTAATAAAATAACAGCTACAATTTCTAATCAGAGGCGTGCATCTTCCTCTTTAGAAGATTCTAATTTGTTAGTCCATCAGCAAAGCTCTTTCATGTCAATTGGTTCAGATCCAGATTTTTCTCAACCTGGTACTTCAACTATTGTAGTTACTCGTGATCAACATAGGCAATTACCTTCATCTCCTACTGTTGATCCTAATTTATTGGTTGAGATGAACGACTTTATGTCAACAAGTACAAATTATTTACAAGGGAATGCTACTTCTCCCATTGGCTCTCTCCCACGACCGTCTTCGGACTCTAAGAACTACATGATTGTTCAAAATAATTCATCAACAAATAATGCACGTAGTCCTTGTGCATCCGGTTCATTACCCCCCGTTACTACCTCACCGTATTCAGCCGACAGTTATCACATGGTAGGGTTCGTATCTTCCGGTTTGACAAATTCTGGATTAGTTTCGTCTTTCGTAAAAATCCGTCCAAAAACTAGTAATGGTAAGTTACTTATTTTATTTAATCATTATCATATTGTTTAAGGTTATAGACAATTAATACAATCTTCTATTTACTAGGCATGGTCGCGATGTCGGATGTTTATGCTGACCCTGCTTTAACTTCCCCTGACGGATTTTCTCAAGGAAAAAAATTTTCAAAGAAACGAACTATATCGGCAGATACAAGAACGTGCAAACGTCGTGTTTCAAAGGTATTATATGGTTAAATTTATTTTTTTTACTTTAACTTGATAAAATTTTTCCAAATATATTTTATTTATTTATTTTTTTTATGCTAACAGTCATTAGAGACTTCTAATATTTCCTCAGTTACTGTTTTAACATCTGATGTATCTTTGATAACTGAAACAAACGGCGGTTTAAGTTCAGATGATGTAGACAATCATCCATATAGGTGCCCCGTGCCCGATTGTACAAAGGCATATAAAAATGCCAATGGCCTAAAATACCACAACGAGCATGGACACACTGTACATAATCTATTTCCTATAGTCTATTGTTTTATTATTATTCTATAAAACTCATTGTTCCTTTAAATTTTTTTTAGAGCAACGATGGCGCTCGACAAAAGCCTTGGCCATGCCGCGTAGAAAATTGTCACAAAGCATATGGTAGTAAAGGGGGTCTTATTTATCATGTTAATCGCAACCATCCAAATGATTTATGGGCTTTACCTTAAGCCAATTTTGTTTCGGTAAGCATTTTTAATTGATACTTTTTTTGTTGAATTATGCTTGTTTAATTTATGTTCTTACATATATATTACTTTCTAATTTTATAGTAAATCTTTTAAGAGTTTTTTTTTTCTTTAAAAAAGCATATTATGATTTAAAGACTATTATGGTAGAAAAAAGAAAATTATTATTAATTATGAAGGGTTAGTTCCATTATAAGCACAAAAAACTATATCAAAAAACTATATCAAAAAACTATATGAATATCTATGAAGTCCAACAGAAACAATATAATTTTTTGTTTCTGTTTTGATGAACGAGCAAATGAATATTTTTAATCTTTTTTGCTTCCTTTTTTTCTTTTTTTTTAATCTCGAGCAACAAAAAAGACCAATCTTTTTTTTTTTAAAAAAAAAAAAACAAAAAAAAAAAAACAAAAAAAACAAAACAAAAAAAAAACAACATTATAGAACTCATTACGCATTTTATAAATTATATAGACTACGATCGGGCAGCGTATTGTCTAGATGACATTTTTTCGTGCTATAGACATAGAACATTTTTATTTCGCATTTTAATTCGCATTTCGTTATTGCCTTTTTCCTCTTTTTGGGATGCCAATCGTTCGTTTCTTCATCGATCGATATTC
This sequence comes from Dentiscutata erythropus, assembly GCA_910591965.1. Classification (NCBI taxonomy): domain Eukaryota; kingdom Fungi; phylum Glomeromycota; class Glomeromycetes; order Diversisporales; family Gigasporaceae; genus Dentiscutata; species Dentiscutata erythropus. The sequence continues at coordinate 8,801 of CAJVPY010001075.1, forward strand.
GATATTCTTTGGCATACACAAGAACTGCATTTTCAATTTTTATGTTTTTTTTTCTATTGCATAAACACCCAAAAGTAACTTTACTAGTAGAGTAATTATTGTCTCCATTTCACACGAGCATATTTTTTACATATGCATCGTAATAAAAGATTTGTCACTGCTGGCGCCGGCTGATGGCATTGTATTTTATAACACCATTATTTCAAATCCTAGAAATGAACCTAATTACCCTTTATTAAATACGAATATTCTTAATAATTGTCTTTTATTTCATTATTTTTTATTAAAGATTTATTTAAGCAAAACGATTCTAGGATAGACCCTGATTTTTATTTGCACTAATGTGCTGTAAGTCTTGGGTCACTATTTTAAAATATTAATATTTTTTTAAACATGACTAAAAAAATTATAGAATAAAATACTGATTTTCTCAATTTATATTATATTTAAAATATATATATATATACACTGTATATGTACATATTATCTCTTTGAAATTATTTTATATAATATATAATTTGTAATTTTTACAACAAATTTCTTTAAAATTTGTGTATTAATTGGTTAAACTTAATATATACCTAGTTTAAAGAGTAATCTATTTCAAACTTTATAGTTAAATTATATTTTTACTTTTGTTATCAATTATGTACGTAAGCACGTACATAGTACATGCGATACGTAATAGGTTTAATTATATATATATATCTATATATATATATTTAATTGGGTTGGTTTTTTTTATCGTTAATAAAAGACGTTACGCTTACCATCAATCAAAACTATATGTTTGTATATAAAAAAATATTAGTGTTAAGTAATTTATTACATTAAAATACTAGCAATAGTTTGCTATATACGTATACTATATATATATATATATATATATATATATTTTCTTTGGTAACCACGTACTAAAGTTTATTAAATTTATAACACTTAATACAAGACCAAGCTATCTAATAGGTTTTTAGACTAAAAGCTGGCTGTCTCTAAAAGATGTTCAACCTTGGTTATTACACTGCTATTGGCCACTATACCCCATGTACGGCACAGTGCACTTAAAGATATAGTCTATCCTGGGCTCAGCTCCCATCATGTCAGGATCTCTTTTTTCTTTTCAATTCTTTTTTCTTCTTAAGGGGCACAAGTAGAGCTGTTACCCGGGTTGGCTTGACCCATATGGGTCAGAATTTTAATAGGTCATGGGTCAAAAATTGGGTTGATCCAGGTCAAACAGATCAGTTAAATGGACAGATAGATTGCAATAACTGGGTTTTTCTGATGTAGAAAATGAAAGAACTCTAATTACAAGCAAGGTTGAAAGTTTTTTTTTGATACAAAACCCAAGATTTTCCAAGTTAAAATGGTTATATTTTAAAATAAATTTTCAAGCTTGATCTATATAACTATTGACAAGGGTCAACTCGGGTTGCTATTTTTTAGCCCGGGTCAAACCTGGGTCACTATTTTTTGACCCAAGTCATAGCTCTAGGCACAAGACAAAAAGAGAGAAAAGTTTAAACTAAAAAACTATGAAAATAACCAAGAAAAAAAAAATAAACAAAGAAAAGAAAAAATAAACACAAATTATGAAAAAGAAAAAATATAAAAAGAAATTTAAGACCCTAAAAGCACTATTATAACCTGTGCAAGGTTGGTAAAATTATATAACAATGCAATACTGTATTTGTATATTCCTTTTGTAAAGCTGTCTTAATACTAAATTTACTTTCCAACCTTCTTACTAACTTTAAATGGCTCTGTTGTCTATCTAATTTATATCTTAAGCCAGGTGCTGCCATCATTTAAGAATCTATTCATATCTTGAGCCAGATGCTGCCATCATCCAAGGACCTGTATTTCAAGCCACCTGTTTTTTGCTACTGTAATTAAAGTTTCTGAGCTGAGTCTTGTAAAGTAATATTATATTCATTTATAAACAAATATGTAGTTGCATTCTACTTGACTGCCCGAATTTGAAAAATAAATAATGCCAATCTTTTGTAGAGAGTAAGCCAAATCTCTACTTTTTGTTAAAAAATTTTGAAAAAAAAACAAGGAAGCAGAAAAAGGATAGTAGGCACTACTTGGTCAGAAAAAAGAAGTGCAGCTTAAAAGAAACCCATTCTTTACTGTTTCTTAGTTGTTTTACAACCAATAGCTTTATCGATAAAAGGCTTGAACTTTATTACCTTTACCTATCCACTAAAATTTTGTATATGAAGATGCCATCTTTTGCCAGTTATCTTGTATACAGATGCTTTTGGCTTATATATTGAATATATAAAGGAGTTTCCAAGAGGTAAAGAAAGTTGATCTTTATAAAAAACTGTCCTGTTAGTTTATCTCACTACAGGTTACTACTCTTTAGTATTGAAAATAGACTTTTTTTTTTATTAGAAAATTTGGTCCAAGTGATTGTTAAAAAAGTTCTCTGGTGTAATAATATATATATATATATATACTGTATAAAAGATAAATATACCTAATTTGATATAGTTTCTAAGGAGGCTGACAAGTATTAGGTCATTATACCCCCCCCTGGGATTTTTATTTAACCCCCAGTGTTAGTCATTTGATATTAGTAAAAATTTACAAAAATTGCATTATGCAATTTTTGTAAATTTTTACTAATATCAAATGACTGACACTGGGGAATCAAATAAAAATCCCAGGGGGGGGGTATAATGATCTAATACTTGTCAGCCCTCTAATTTGATGCAAAACAATATCTTGTGAATTAATAATCAGAATCATATAATTTTAGTACTATTCGATTTGTCTTATTAAGACAAATCAAATGGTTTTAAAATCATTTGGTTCTAATCAATAGTTCTTGAAATACTCTATTTGGCCAAAACAGTCCAAGATAGATATATCTAATTTGATACAGGTAAATGCTTATAGTAAATATCATGTGATGTATTGATTAGATTTACAGAATTTTGGTACTGTTCAATTTGTCTCAATGAAACGAATCGAATATTACCAAAATCTTGTGAATCCAATAAATATATTACATGGTATTTACTATAAATGTTTACTTGTATTAAATTAGACACTATATCAAATTAAGAATATGATTTGATAATTAAAATTGGGTGATTTTGGTGCTATTCGATTTATCTCAACAAGGTGAATTGAATGATGCCAAAACCATCTAGTTCTGATTAGTAAATCATGTGATATTTATCGTAAATATTACTTGTATCAAAATAAAGATACTTATCTTATATATATTTATGTTTATAGTACATATACATAATTTACTGTAAATTACTATTTGCTATATAGAGGGAGTCAATAGAAAAGGAACAAATCGGGTAAATTACAATTTTGAAAAAATCAGGTTTTTGTATTATATTACACAAAATTTGGATAAAATCTGAAACAACCTAGCCAAATCTGGCTAAACACTCTGATCTAATTTTAATCATCACTGGGTCAATAGAAAAAGGACAAATCTATTAGATAGATTTGTCTCATTTCTATTGACCCAGTGATAATCAATATGAGTCAATAGAAAAGGGACAAATCTATCTAATAGATTTGTTCCATTTCTATTGACTCATGTATTATATGATTTTTTTTTTCCTTACTAAAGTCTTCTTATAATTTTTCATAAGTATTTTTATTGCTTTCTCAAGCTAAGTATTACTTTAATAATGCAAAGAGAAGTTGAAATGAACTATGTTTATATAACTAGCAGGTAAATTTGTAGGCTTTGATCCTAAATCACTTATTGTGCCTAAGTTATAGAAAACTAACCAAATTCTGACTACTGGACAAATCAAAAGAACCTGCCAAGCTGACATTAAAAAACGTATAGTTGACTTTGAATATAACAAGCCTTTTTATAATGAACTCTGGATTTAGTGTGTTCAAAATTTTAAAATTCATAGTATAGTAAAACCTCTATAAATGCACGCTCTTGAGACCAAGCTTTAACAATGTGCATTTATAGGGAGTATGAATATATTTGGGCCAGAACTCGAGCATACACTTATGAAGGTTTTACTATATATAGTTTAGTTCTATGAGTTCTATGTTTTTTTTTCAAACCGTTAGCTTGTTATAAAAAAAGAACAAGATATTTTTTTAAAGTGGTTAGCTTATTGATTCAGAAAAGCTTTATGATTAGAATTTGGAAATATGTTTAATTTTATGCTTCTTTATTTTAGGCTTGTATTAATAATTAGTGTTTTTAAAGCGTCTTCAAGATCACCCCAATTCTGTATCACTCACTAGTAAAGAAACTTTGGTACTCATTGATTGTGGTTTATATAATTCAAAAATTTCATATTATCAGATCCCCTATGAATTAGACCCAAGTCTATAGTATGGGTCAATTTTCGGTAAAATGTAAAAGACTCAGGTATATAAATAGGAATAAATATTTAAAAGACCTGGGTATGATGTGTTTAGATATATGGGATCTTTAGAAAAATCACTCTTCAAGATTTTCTAATCGGGCTAATTTGGAAAGGTTTGGACCAGAATGCCAGTTCTTATTCATATGTAAATCACCTTTTGCTATATTTATTCAATAGTTTATTAAATAAACTGTCAAATTAGTAAAGTAAAAAGATGTTTTATATATAAATAAGAACTAACATTCTGGTCTAAATTTTTCTGAATTAGCCTGATCAGAAAATCCTGAAGGGTGATTTTTCTAGCAAAGATTCTATATAAATAAAGCACTTAATATCATACATGTTACTGGATCCACATATTATATCTAATATGTATCAGTTTTTTTATTTTTTATTTATTAATCTACCTTTTTATATATGTAGGGTATATTTTTTGGTGTGCTAATCTTTCTTTCGCTTGTCATTGCTTGTAGATGTCTATCGTAGGAATTGTTGCTTGTAAATGTTGTATTTATAGATGTCATAAGTATTATCGTTGTAGGTAGTTACTTGTATACGTTGTTGCTTGTAGATTTCCATCTTTGTATTAACATTTTATTGCATTAATCAGCATTGTTGTTTATAGGTTTTTTCACATTTACTGACCTTTACTGTTGGTATTGATATTTTGTAGTTTTTTACTTCTTTTTGTCTCTTCTACTGCTACAATTCTGTTAATGTAGGTGTTTTAGGCCCCTTGTGCCGATACTATTTACTATTGCCACATTGGTGTAATTAGTAATATCTTGTAAATAATGGTGTTTTTAATAATAAAATAGCGGCAGAGACTTTTCTTGTAGCCTAGGTTGGTTAGTATTAGTGTTATGGATGAAATTAGGCTTCGTTAGCAGTAATATTAGTATTAGATTAGTTTTTTTAGTGATATTAGCAATGAGTAAGTATATTCAGTACACAATAAGCTTAGAGCAGTATATATATATCAAATCATATAATAAATAATATAACATAGCAAATAATACACCATTATTACCACAACTGTTATAAATAGCAAATTCCGAATCTTTGACACAACTTATTAGATTGTTTATTTATTGTGTATTTATTTATTTCTTAATAATCAGATTAATTTCTAAATGTTCTATCTGCTATTTAATTTGCAAGCTAATTATATACAGTAAATACTCTATTGTTTAAGAACTTAAAATCCATCATACAATAAATTGTCCCACAATTATTTTTATTTAAAAGCTTCTTCATATTTGTTTACTATGCAATAAATAAGTCATATAAAGTATTAAATCCCTATACTATTAAAATACTATTTTATTTCTGGTAAAAATAGTATTACAGTGGTTCAGATTAAAAGAATATCCATCATTGCCATGATAACTTCTATTTAGAAAGAAAGTATTTATATGAATAACTTTATTCAAAAAAAAGATAATTTTAATTTCAAACTTCCAAATAAAAATTTACCATTACTGTTCATTTTAATTTTGCAAATTTTTTGATTTGGGCTGATTGGGCATCGCACAGTAAATATCATATTTTGTGGGATTTTGTATATGTTGTACTATTTTACTAGGAAACAGGAGCTGTTAAAGTCCAAAGCCTTAATTTTTAAATTTTAATTTTATAGCTTTTATTTAAAATATTTATAATGCTATATATTATTTAAAATAAAAAAACTACTATCAACAATAGTAATAATTGTAAATACTAATAATAAATTTAATTCAATTGCTTTCTTTTATTTGATTTAATAATCTAAATACAAATATACAAAAATAAGCAATAAATTTAGTTATAATTAAATTAATTATAACTTATTATTAAAAACTTCAATATATTTAATAAGTTAACTTTCTAAAATATAAACATGTAAATATAGTATATTAAAACTACAGTTTAAATTCAATTTGAAAAATAAATATCACTAGCATCACCTATCTCTAATGTTTTTCAAATATATAAATGCTTTATATTCATTCTTTTTAATTTCAGTTCAATTAAAAAATATCAATATCATATCAGGTTTTATGCTCCATCAGCATTTTACCATCTCTGTAGAATTTTGAAATAAAATAATTAGTCTTATATTCATCCTTTTCATGTCACAACCTTATCGTACAAGCCCCAAGCCCGTGATTGTATCACACAAGCCCAAGCATGTGATGAAAGCCCATAATCGAACCTATGCCTCAAGATTTTTCTAACACTCATCAGGTCCTGATAGGCTATCATAACATTTGGTTATGCGCATTAGAAATGTAGTAATTAATTGTATTTAGTAGTTGCACATTAAAAAATATAGTAATTAATTTGTAGTAAGTATCACTTTGCATTAGAAATCAAGTTATTAGTTAGTAATTAGTAACCGAATTAAGAGTATAAAAGGATTCGAAAAGGTGCAACTACTCTTTAGTCTGTTCAATAAAATCTTTACTCTTTCTTGTCTTGCTTTATCCGCATTTGTTACATTTTAACTCCAACTCTTTTGTCATAATATCCAACATTATGTTCAATTAGTATCACCTATTTTGACTAATTTTTATAATAGATGAATGCTTTATATTCATCTTTTTTGATTCCAATTAGGGAATTAACTCGACAAAAAAATCATTGATCGATGATTGATTAAAAAAATTTTCTTAATCGATCAAATATCAATTATATATGCTTAATTGAGTATGATCAATCAAGTATGGAATTTATAAGCTTGAGTATACATAATCAATTAATTATTAAATTAATCATTGATCAATAATATTATATCTATCTAGAGATTGACCTGCGCTCTATCTGTTATAAAAACAACCCAAGTTACTTTAATGACTTAAGTAGCCCAAGTGACCTGAGTAGCAATAGTTGTAATCCAGCTGATACGTAGATCTTGTACGGATTACTTGGGTGACTCTTATACAGGTACAATCTCTACTTTACCATAGCGGTACCTGTAATTTTATGAGTACAATCTCTACTTTACCATAGCAGTACCTGTAATTTTTTTTTTACTGTATAAATTTTCTTAATCAATCAAATTTCACTATTTGATCGATCAACATAATCGATTATTGATTGACTTATTTTTGATTGAGCCCATATCATCATGCTCGATCAATGATCAAGAATTATATAATCGAGGCAATTCACTAATTTCAATTCCATTAAAACAAATTAGTTTCTTACTTGAATTACATGTTCTATCAGAGTTTACCTTTTCCGGATTTTTAAAATAAATGAAGTCTTGTGTTCATCCTTTTTAATTCCAATTCCTTTATTGTAACAATATTCAACACTAAGCTTCATTAGGGTTATCCATTTCTGCTGATTTTTGATAACAGAAGACTATTTTATGCTCATCTTTTTAGCTCCAATTTCTTTGCCATATCAATATCCAGTATTAAATGTATTATCTACCTCTGTTGATTTGTAAAAATAGAGGAATGCTTTTATATTTATCATTTTCAACTCTAAAAAATAAAGTTCTTACCTGGACTATATATTCTATTTGCATTTTCCATCACTGTGGACTTCAAAAAATAATGAAAGCCTTATGTTTATCCTTTTCAACTCCAATTTCATTATTCAACGTCAAATGTTAACTATTGTCGCTCATTTCTGCTGATTTTTGATATTAGATGAATGTTTTTTGTTTATCTTTTTAAACTTCAATTTCATTAAAGCAGAATAATTCTTACCTGAATTATATGCATTTATTCCATCAATATTCTGCTATTATTGCAAATTTTTGAAAATGAATAAAAATCTTATGTTCATCCATTTCAACTCTAATTCCTTCATTATAATTATGCATAATATTGTTTCTATTAAGATTTAAGATAGCAGTGTAGCATTTTTGCAAAGGAACTGCCAAGATTATTGCTGAAAAATCTAAAATAAACGTGGCAGCTATGAAAATATACTGATGACGAAGTCCACTCAAAAGATTCTAAATGACAACTCTACAAGTCCTGGTAAAGACTTTAGAACTAACAATTTCAAGAAGCAAGAAATGAAAAAGCAAACTAATGAAAAGTCTATCTAGAAAAGACTCCAAGGCCAAAGAATACTCTAAGAACTGGCTCCGGTGATAATAACTCCGGCGATAACACATCAGATCCAAAAGTAATTGAGAAGCTTCGCATCTAATTTTGAGAACAAATACGTATTGCTAGATTTTAGTTGTGTGGAATATTGTAATATAGAGAATATCTAGTAAAAACTTCTAACATAATTACTTTGAAAAAGTAAATATCTGATTTTTGAGTGAATTTCTTTCCGTTTGTGTATAGTACTTCTGGAGCAATATACAGAGGCACACCAACAAGTGCTTTAGAACCTAGACTTGTAACACCGGCTTATATAAACCAAAATCAGTAATGTAAGAACTAAACATATTTCGATTAACGTTTTTATGAATTGTCTTAAAGCTATCAGCAATATAATGTAAATTAGCCATTTTAGAAGGCCAGTCTAATTCATCATATTTACTATTTAACAATTTTGGAGACTTACCTGCCTCGCATACTCAATGACCATTATGTAGTTATCATCTTTTGGGTTCTTAGTTATTCCATAAATCAAATTCTCTCATGTTTGTGTTGATTTTTGATCTAAATATTAATCAGGACAAATAAGATTACTGCACTTTAATAATAGTAAATTAGCATTCATATATACTTCTAAAAGTTTGTGTATTATATTTTTAGAATTGTCAAGACCTTTTGAATAAACATCTTTGCGAACTTCTCACCTATTTATTCTTATTCCAAACAAATCCTCTAATATATTCATTAATCCATACTGCCTTAAAAACAATACCAAAGCCTCCTTTAGCAAGATACTTTATATTTGTGAATTTGCTAAAAGGTATGCATTTAATAATATCTTAAGCTTCTTTGCATTGAAATTTTTTTTCAAATCTTTAATAGCCATCTGTATAGAACAAGTACCAGTTTTTTTTTGACTAGTTTATTGATTTTAGCACTTAACGCGTCATTGTATATAGTACAGATTTTTATTTGCCAGTTATGCACCGTGACAGACACCATCATGGGATCTGACAGATTTTAAATGTCTAGAAGTATAGTGTTCTTAGCTACACTTCGGACAATAATCTATAAAAGATAATAAAATATATTTTATAAATTCATGTAATTTAGTGAATCAAGCTAAAAGTAATTTACTAAAGATAAATAGTTTTGTCTAAATTTGTTATATTTTAATAATTTAATTTATTTCAAAACTTAGTATAAAAATATAAAATTTTTTTTTATATTTTAATTTAAGTCATTCAATTTTTGAAAATAAATTAAATTGTATTATAAATTTGCTATTATGTTAAAAAAAATTGTCTTTTGCAATATTTCAAAATATCTTAAAGTATTTAATCTATTAAAGAAATTATGCAAAGTATTGTAAAACGTTTGTATATATTTGCTTTAATTTTATGCATTATTGCTAATTATCTAATAAATTTCTTGTATTTTAAAAATTATTTATAAATTATATTGATAATCACTTGTACCAAAATTTCAACTAATGGAAAACAAAACTTTTGTTGGAGAGACGTGGCCCTACGGTACAGTTTGTCTAGAGGTCAACCTTTTTCTTTGGGGACTCTTTTAAAAGGACATTCAGCATGCAAGCCAGGAGTGTTATTATACAAGATAACTGGCAAGGGCTTGCTACCCTGGTGCCCTTGTATAAAAAATCTTGGTGAAGAGAGTAAGTTATATAGTAGGCTGCTACTTTGTTAATGAAGCTCTAGGCTATTATTTCGAAGAAGAACACAGGGGAAACAACAAAAGTTTTGGATTTTAACACACTCTTTAGAAGTTTTGAAAGTATCTGCAACTGAAGACCTTTTACCATATTTTTGCTATTTTAGAATTTTTTTTGAAATTTTAGCCAAAAAGTGGTTCCAAATTAGAACATGTCTACTGAAATAGAACTTCCCACAAGCTTATTTGGATTATACTTTACCAAATAAACAATGACGGTGGTACTGTTTATAGTATAGAGGATTAGAGGAATCATGTGTAAAAATTTCTTAATGTTAGACATTTTCTTTTATTTTCTTTTCCACTTTTATTATTACATATAGTGTTAAGTTAAATTTTATTCTATACAACATTATATAATTTATATAGCCTTGCACAGACAAAAATAGAATCGTCATGGCCATTTTTTTCAGCCTTTTTCTCCTTTTCTCTTTTTTTTTCTTTTGTTTGTTTTTTGTTTTCATTTAGTTTAGATTTTCTCCTTTTTTTACTATTCCTTTTATTTTGTAAATTTTCCGTTATTCTTTGGTAGAATTCTTCTATATAGGAGGCTAGAAGAAGAAGGTTAGAAAAGAAAGCAGTTATGACAGGCTGATGAACCAGGTTGGTAAACTGGGACGGGTTAGCTTGATGTAAGTTAAACCAAACCGGGAAGATTAAAATCATTTTTGGCAGGTTGCATACAGGTGTATGAATATTTAGGTATTCTATATAGATAACCGGGTGAGTTACATACTTGTATCTTTAGATATATTCTTTTTTCTTTGGATAAAATTAATGATCAATAAAGTATGAACATGAAGCATGATCGCTAAAAAAAAAAAAAAAAAAAATTTATAAATTATATTTTCTAAAAACTTTCTTTTTTTTTTATTCTTTGACAGTCTTGTCGGTACTCAAATACAAATTATATTACTATTAGACTACAAAACAAAGTTTCAAAAATTCTAATAATATCTAATTAAAAATTGCAAGCTCGACATCACCCGGCTACATCATGTGTGCTCAGATGCGATATGTCGCACCAACCTGTAAACAAGTTAGATAAACTTTGTCAGCCTGTTAAAGCTTTTCCCTTCATATTCTCTTTCTTTACTGAGAGCAAAAGAAAGTAATGATCTTATATCTAGTACAAAACCACTAATAGTACCAAGAAAACAAAAAGAAAAAACTAACTAAAAAAAAAACAAATAAAACGAAGAGGAATTTTTAAAGAAATAATAAAAGGGGATACAATAAAATATAAAAAAAGAAAATTGAAGAGAAAAGCCTGAGGGCTGACAAAGGAGAGAACTGCCTCTATCAAGAAGCAGTACAAATAGAACAAAAGAAAAAGGAAAAATGCACTATTATAACCCGTGCCAGGCAAGTATAAAATTATATAACAATTACAACATTTGTATATCTCTAATAAAATGCTTCATGACCTTATGACCGACTCTGAAATATTTGGTTCTGACCTAGAACTCGGGACCTATCCAAATTAGTAGCACCGTATCTGTCGAACACGTAGTTATAATCTACTCGGCTTTCCAGATTTGGGATGTAAACAATGTTGATTTTTTGGAGGGGTAAGCCAAATCCCACTTTTTGAAAAAAAATTTTGAAAAACCAACGGAAGGAAGAAATATGAGGAGAGAGTTGCAAGTACTTTTAAAATTTTTAAACGAGTGTGTTGAAAGAGCAGAGCTTCTTGTTGTTTCCCCTATGTTCTTCATTGAAGTAATGACAAAACAGCTTCGTTAACGGAGTTGGGCCTCTCCACCCATACTTCACCAAGATTTTTTATACAAGGGCACTGCCTGCCAGTTATCTTGTACAATAACGCTCCTGGCTTGCATGCCAAATGTCCTTCTTTAGAGGAGTCCCCGAGAGTAGTAGTTGACTTCTAGACAAACCACTGTATAGACCACGACTCTTCAACAAGTAGTTCTGGTTTTTCTTTAGCGGAAAATTTTGGTCCAGGTGATTGTCAGGAAAAGTTTTTAAAAAAAAAAAAAAAAAAATTTTCTTTAATTTTTGTTATTTTTATTATTAAAATATATATTTATTTATTATTTTAAATAATTATTATATTTCTAAATTAAAATATTTATTTATTTATTAAATAATCATTAATTTTATCAAATCTTGAAATTATATGAATATTATCTTTAATTGCTTCAATATCATTATATAATTCAGTTAATTGAAGTCTAGGACATCTATAATAAAATAGATTTTTCTTAGATTTAAAATCATACTATTGAATTAATGCTAAATTAAATATTTTAGCTTCTAATT
>CAJVPY010001076.1:0-21245 GCA_910591965.1 Dentiscutata erythropus
TTTACTGTTGAGTGTATTAGTCTCTTTATTCACTAATAGTTCTTCGTTATTGGGGTTCAATCCGGTAAGTATATATACTACTTAACAAGTTACTTGATATTACATGTTCAAATATGATTAATAATAGTTTCTTTGTTATAATAAGTTTCTTTATTAATAAAATATGAATCAGTTATAATATATGTATACAGGTTTTTATAATTTAAAAGAGTAGTTTAAGCTTTCAATAAATATAATGTTCAGCTATTATAGCTGTTATTATTACAAGTAGTGTCTTTAAAATTGTTAATAATATTGCAAGAATAACTATGAGTAATGAATTGCTATTCGTTTCTAAGTTTTCGAATTGGTAAACGATGGTAGTCATAAATGACTTTTAACGATTAAATATATGACAAATATATTTTTACACTTTCAAAGTGTTAAGGAATTATATCGGGTAAATAATAGAAATTATATTTTAATATATGCACTTATTATTAGTGTCTTGTATTATTACATACACAAAGTTATCTAAGGTAAAATATCGTTGTTTAAATACATTTTCGAATAATATGAATTGGTAACAATATTAATATTTCTATTCTACTGCTATATTATACTATTGCTATTAGCTATTATTAATATCTTATTCTAATCGTAAGAATAATACTTAATTGTAAAGTACAATAGATTAGATGCTAATGTAGTTAAGCTTGAACTTACTGGATAATGCAAACGATGAGTAATTGTAATTTCTTTGTTTTTTTAGCATTATGTGATTTTCTTATTGCGACGTGTTATTTGTAACACTTATTTTTCTGGTTTTATATTTGTATCGCACCAGGCGATCTATTTGTTTTATTTCAGATGTTTTCTTGGTATAATCTATCTTTATTAGTAAAATGATTTTCTGGGAATTTTGCTTGTGTTTCCTTGTACATCGGAAGCGCTGTGTGAGCCCACGTAGTGTATACCAGTGTTCGATCCGAAAATGGCGAGTCTGTCGTTAAATCGAAAGGAGGTTCATATAACTAAAACCTAGGTTACTTTAGGACAGAACCAGGGTTTAATATAGTTTAAGCAGGGTTGGAAACGAAGGTGTATATTAAATGTTAGGTTGGATATACAAGATGCAGAAATGTATAATTTTATTAAAAGTTATTTAATCGATATATGAAAAGTGATGGATTTATTATAAATAATAATAATTGTATTATAAAAAGATTTTAATAAACGCAAAGGTGGGAGTTACTTTTCCCCCAGGGCTCAAAGGCCTTTATTTATAATTAATTCTTTATTTATGCAGAATTCACCGTTTTTCCAAAATTACCCTTATTACTGTAATTATATAATTATTGTAATTATTGGCAGAGGTAGTATCCTTTTTGGTACGGTACAGTTTTGAGTCTTGGGTAAGTACAGTATATTTCTAGCATACCTATATGTACTTAGTAATTTTTGTGTACCTAGTAGGTACGGGATATAATATATATTAATTTAAGAACTGTACCTAATAAAAATATTTATTATCTAGGTACGGTACAGTTAATATTTTAAATATATACTAGATTTAAAATTTGTGTACCTTATAAAAAAGTCATTCTTTTGGGTATGGTACGGTACAGTTAATAGTTAAAAATGTATTGTGTATTTTTTGCTTAAAGATTATAATTTAGAATATATATAAAGTTTTAATATTAAAATTATATCAATATACGATTAGTACTATTTTTTGAATATATTTAATATTTAATTTAACATTATAGCTAATAAAAGAATTTATTTAATATTCACCAGTAGTGAAATTCACCATCCTAAGAGTTTTTAGTGTTAGGGTGCAGTTTTAGGATAAAAGAGGAGTTTTATATAACATAATGTAGATTAGATATAAGGTCCTGATTTCAGTTTTTGTAAGGTTTTCAGGAGTCTTGAACATTTTACTTAGACTCCCTGACTTTAATTACTTAGTACGTTTTTGAGATACAGTACCACCAGTAAATTTCATCTCTAGTGAGCATTAAAATTATCTTTAATAAAAAAATTTATATTTAATTAGATTATTAAATATATATAAATTTATAGTTATATTAATAATAGAATAAATATTTATGTTGCACCCCATAATGCAACATTTTTGTCATGGGTTATGTGCAGTATATATATGATAATTGCCATGCCAATCTCTGTTTTCTTTTTTTTTCTATGTACATATTTTACTAACCTTTTTTTTTTAAATTTATAGGTAGCAAGTCGCATTGGTGTCGTCATTTCTTCTGGAATTGTCATTATTGTTGTCGCTGTTACTGGTGACTCCATTCATCATTGTTACTGGCGTCACTATTTTTAGAGCTGCCATTTCAAGTTTTATACTGCAAGGATTGCCATTTGGTGCCACAGCTACTAGTGTTTGCTTGTCTGTAGTGTAGTTACTAATCTTTTTTTTTTTTTTTTTTTGAGCAATTGTCGTCGTTCTTAATGTCTTCATTATATGAGTTTTTGCTTATTAGTCTTTGTTAGCATGATCGCATCGATTTTGGTGGTGTAGCTGTAGCATCTTTTTCGGTTATTGCTATAGTTTCGTTTTCATGCTTCGGTGTTGTTAGATTCAGATAGTAGATTCGTCATTTTCCATGTTGTTGTTGGTGATTTTTCATTTCTTTGGTTACTATGCATGGATTTTTTTGATTTCTTGAAATTTGTAGCATGTTGCTAATGTTTAGTTGTGTGAATTCTGCATTTTAGATGTTTCATAGCATCAAACTCAATGCTATCTTTAGAGTTTTATCTATGTTTTCTGTTGCATTTGGTGGGTTTCATTATGCTTTTAATAGGTTTCATTGCATTGGAAGGTTTCGTTTCATCACTTTCAATAGGTTTCGTTTCATCACTTTTGGTGTTATCTTGAGTTTCTTTACTTTCTATTATTATCCGTTTCATGACATTGGTGTCATTTTTAATTCATTGGGTTTTGTAGCTTCTTTTTAAGTATCGTTTTTAAGTCTTTTTGGTGCTGGATTGTCATTATTGGATTCGTTGTGCAATAGTGCTTTGTAGTTAGGGTTAGGGCTTAGCAGTTGTATTAGATTTAGATTTAGTAGTTAGTTAGGGTTTGGTTTTAATGGTTAGTGTTAGCATTAGAATTAGTTAGGATTAGGTTTAGCGATTAGTAATGGAATTAGTTTTAGTAGTTAGTTAGGGTTAGGGTTAGAGTTTAGCAGTTAGTATTAGATTTAGATTTAGTAGTTAGTTAGAGTTAGGGTTTAATGCATTAGAATTAGTTTTAGTAGTTTTAGTGATTATAATGTAATTAGTTTTAGTAGTTAGTTATGGTTAAGGTTTAGTTATTAGTATTAGAATTTGGATATTAATATGCTTAATGGGTATCCATATTGCTATTATACTAAATTTAGTATTTACAAAAAAAATTAATTTGAATTAATTATTTAACCAAATTTATTTAAATTTTGACAAAATATATTTGAATATTAGAGCTATCTTTTTGCATAATTTTAATATTACTTATAAATAAAATTTTGTATAATTTAATCTTAAACTCTACATTCTTCTAAAATTTTGTCGTACTAAATTTAGTATAGTATAAAAAAAATCATATCATATAAAAGTTTATAAGAAAATAAAAAAAAATTAAAAATTTTAAATTATTTTAGATCTGGGTTTGACTTTAAAATAATTTTAAAAAATAAAAAATAGTTTTTTGAAGTAGTTTAAATAAACCTGTTTTAAAGTGATACAAGTCCAAAAATGGTAAAATTTTTTCCTATTTTATATAGTAAAACATAGTAAAAACATAGTAAAAATATTGTAAAAAATTGATTAAATCAAATTACTTATAACTTTTTATATATCAAACCAAATTTAATGGTTTTACTATCATTAGAATCAGTAAATCTAGAGCTACAACTTCAACTAATATTTAATAAGAATTTAATCAAATAAATTTTTTGCTATTTATAATTTAGTAAATTTTTAATTATTTTTTAGTCATTTTTAGTACTAAAATTAAATTTTAAACTTATTAATATAACTTTTGATAAGCTAGCTAATTTTTAAATATACTAAAATCAAATATAGGTATAGGATTATATATTAGTTAAATTTAATTTAAAGTTAATAATAAATTTTTTTTAAATTTGACTTTTAAAACTGTACTAAATTAAGTACATTGTACTGAATTTAGTACAGCATACGGATACCCATTAACTGATCTACAGCGCGTAGCAGTTAGAAAATGTAGATCGGGATAGCATAGTAATCTTGTGATAGATTTTGACCGATTAGCAACAATATTTCTAATATCAATCAGAACTGTGGGGAGAAATTATCATCGTGTGTTGGCTACAGAAAATCCGTTACATGAAAGTAGACCAATCAGATACGGTTTATTCCGGACAGAATTATAATTTTAATAATATAATAGAAATAGATAGAAGATATAGATAGATAAATAGACTATTAGTTAGGTGATACGTCGTAAATCAGTATAGATTGGCCGCACAAAATTTAGCAGATCGGCCAAATTTAGGGACGGAATCGATAAAATTTTGCCAATAATCCAGCAATCCATGCGCCAAATAAATTTCCCGGACAATATAATGTAGTTCGTTATTATTGTTTAAACTTGGTGTAACTACGATGCATTCCAACCAAACTTTAGCCGATCTGCTGAATTTTGGTAATCTATCTGTAAATCCTGTAAATCGCGTGATCATCATTGTTAACAATATAACGCGGGACTATGATTCTTCCGCGGGCGAATTAATATCCCAAAAGAATAACTAACAACGTTATTGAAAGATAAAATGGTGAATGAACAATATAACGTGTAAGTATAATATTATTTGATAAGATTGGATAGCTAATTGAAAAAAAATAAAATGAATAAACAAAAAATAACAAGCTGGGATAAAGGAAGATAGGTTAAATGTATAAATCTAAATGTATAAATGTTATTTGTGCGCTACAAAAGAAAATGAAACATCGGACTTTCAACCTTATCATTCAACTTGTGTAAAATCTAATCAATAAGATTACATTTCGTAGACGTTACTACTGTACTATCAGGTTTTTAAATGCTAATTCTGGTAATAATAATTATAAAATCGAAAGCCCGAATTATAATTTATTCTTCTCATTTATGATAGTTCATCAATCTAAAATAACAAAGTTTAATTTAAGTATTTACCGACGGTGGTGACTCTACTACCTTTTATCCTTTATCAAAATTTAAGGTTAGTAATTGTTTAGTATAATAATTACTATTTCATGGTTCTTCGATCAATGTGATTAATGTTCTAAGCTGATCGGATATTCGGTATTTGCAAAAAAAAAAAAATTTTTTTTGAGAATATTATTCTCAGCTATTTCGAAACAGTGATAAACCTAATGGTAATATATGTTACCGGATCAGCATGGTACAAATTTTAGCATAAGTTATTTACACTCGTCCACTATATATCGTAATTCGACACATTGGCCTAGGGCTGTGAATCGATTCTATAATCGTTTTAATTGTTAATCGAATTAGAATCGATTCTCATTTCTGTATAATTGTTTTAATCGTTTTTACAAACGATCAAATATTTTGAAATCGATTCTAAATATATGGGATCTTTGCTAGGAAAATCACCCTTCGGGATTTTCCGATCGGGCTAATTCGAAAAATCTTAGACCAGAATGCCAGTTCTTATTCATATGTAAATCACATTTGCTTTATTTATTCGATAGTTTATTAAATAAACTTCGAATCAGTAAAGTAAAAAGATGGTTTACATATGAATAAGAACCGGCATTCTGGTCTAAGCTTTTCTGAATTAGCCCGATCGGAAAATCCAGAAGAGTGATTTTCCTAGCAAAGATCCCATATATGAAAAAAAAATTTTTTTACTGTAATATAACATTTTTTGCCGGCCGGCCGGGTCCTATTTGCTTGTCCCATGTAACGAGAAACAACTAATTTAATTTAATACGTAGGTACAAGAATTTAACCAATCAGATTCAATCTTGTGAGTAATCACTAACGTAAATAATTTGATGCTACTAGACATAATCTTAACAAAAGACAAAACTAGGTATTGCCTTTCCAAAACACGAATAAAAGAATTACTTTATAAAAAATTCTACTAGACATTAAGGGTCTTAAATATAACCCTAACTTAAAGTTCACACGAAAACTTTTAAAGGTTTCATATTTAAAAATAGGTCATCAGCAATGGTATTTAAGTTATTTCGATTATTTTTTTCTCTCTAAAATGAAAATATATGTTTGATGTTATAGATACTGTTAGGTTTAGGTTATCTTAGATAATCTTAGTAATAAATAATTCTGCATAAACAATTTCTAGAATTGGACTGTGGTCCTAAGCGTACGTACGTACGGATAATTTTTTATAAGGATTAATCAAATAATAACAAGTAACAGTAACATGAAATTTATTATAACGCCGTAGATATTTTTGGAAATCCTTTTGACAGTTATTTGTACAAGTCGCACAACAATTGTTAACATTATGAAGATGAGATTAGATGGACCATAGCGATAAATGACGTTATCATTTTGTAACAACAAAAAAAAAACAAATTACAGGGTCTAAACGCCACAATAACATTTATGTACGTACGTACGCACGTACGCACGTGCGCGCGCGCTCACGCGCACGTCTTCAATGTTTACACATAAAATTTTAGAAGCAATTCTTTCGAATTTATCTCTTTAATGTCTCATTACATTTAATGTATTAGTCGATTATTTTTCAGAGCATAACAATATTTTCTAATTACAGTAATAGCAAAAGAAAAGATTAAGGTTCAGCGCACAAGATTTTTTTTTTTGCGAACCCGAAATTTAACTAAATGTAACAAAGATTATTAAACAAATCAGAGGCAATACTGTAACAACAAGATAAATCAAAGTGTTATTTATATTGTAGCAGCGAATGGCGTAATACGCGTTGTAGATATTTAGTTTAATATCCCAAGTAAAAATTTCATATAGTATTTATTCAAATTATATAAAATCTCCTAGCTTATTTCTAACTATTACATTTCTATCTATTACATTTATATTTGAATTCTAAAATTAAAGAACATTCATATACAGCAGGTATTAAAATTTCTTATTTTATTTATGAAGACCAAATTTTATTAACTCTAGAAGAAATGAAGCTTTGGAAAAGTATTGAGCTTAATTTTAGTAGCGATAGCCATCATCTCTATCCTTATTAAACCTATTAAGATGATGATGGGCATGTGTGTAATCATCATCTTTATCGAAGTTGTTTTCGTGAAGATGATGATATGGTCTACCGCCATAATAGCCGCCACCATAGCGGCCACCATAGCCGCCGTATGGATAGTCGTCATCGCAATCATCGTCGTCGTAATAACGTTTTAATAATTGAGCTTTGGAAAGCTTTCTTCCAGGTAGAGGACTTGCAGAAGTCGAAAGAATAAATCCAATGAGAATAAGGCCCAATGCGATCGAGATGAAAGAAACAGATTTTCTGGTATACATGGTTGATGATAAAATACGTGAAGAAAGATTTAAGAAAGATCGGGTAAAGATTATTACAATTATCACAATTTTGATAACTGAAAGAAATGAATTTTTTGAGACGAATGAAGAGATCTGTTGGAATTGAGCGCTCTTTTATAAGTTTTTCAAATATATAGAAGCAATTGTCTTTTTTAAACATTGTTAAAAAATGAAGTAATAAAAATTTTAAATTTAAAATTACGCATATAATTGTCTTCTTTTTTTTTTTTCAGGGCTTATAGTTTTTGAGAGTTCAAAAATTCGTTTCAAATTACTTTAGTAAATATATATATATATTAATATATAGTAAATTAATAAAAGCTACCAATTTAGTAATCAATGCGAAGAAATATATTATCGAATGACTATATGACGTTTTTAAAGAAATCACATACGTTGTAATTGATTGAATTCAATAAATACATGCTGTAGTTATATAACAAACGAATAATTAATACATATGCTTTTATTATTCGCTTAAAATTCACCGCATAATGCCACATAAACTACCTAAATTTAGTAAAGAACGCATTTTATGTGTCTATTACGTGATTGCATCTGTCCGGTGTCTCTACCAGGGCTTAAAATCCTATAGTAATTTGCCGGCCTGCAGCCTATTGTTTGATGTGTTTTTCTTGATTCATCAAAGTTAGTGTATTGTACATCTTATTGTTTACGATACCAGCCACTTAATTTCCAATACACAATAAATCAAGAATGACACTCTTGAATGGCCGGCATTTCAATATAGTCGTTTAAGCCCTGCTGGCAATTATTTGTAAATATTTATGCTGCAATACCTGTAACTGAAATAGTATGTACGTACGTCCCATGTGGTCCGATAAAAATGCCCGGCCAGTTCAAATAAAGTATCAACTTAACAGTCCAGTAAAAATATAAGTTAATATATAGATAATTACAACTTAGTATCAAAAAAAATTTTAAATATTGAGCGGTTTACAGTATCTCGAAATGAAGAATTTACAAATTTCATTTTGTCAAATTCATTTATGCGCATGATATACATAATTTAATTGAATAGAATAAAAAAAGTTTTTTAATTGTTAAATCTTATGATAACGATAATAAAGTTTGCCACTAACTAATAAAAGTCACAATAGATTTATAAAAGAAGTGATTTACGTATATTTTGTGCAAATTTTGAATTATTCATGAGTGATCTATTGAAGGGAAATCACTATTATTCGTTCAATTAAGACGCATGGTTAGACACGTTTTTTTTTTTTAAACAAAGAAAAAAAGGGACTGTCGATGAAACATGAAATTTTGTGTACCTACGTATGTACTTGCAGTACAGTACAGTACATAACCATCGAATTTAAAATTGAATGAATTATCGTGCATAAAAATAAAAAAAAAGTAAATAAAAAAAAATAGTAAATAAAAGAAAAGTAAAATAAAAAAAAAAGTGTAAATAAAAAAAAAGTAAAATAAAAAAAAGTGTAAATAAAAGAATAAAAATAAAATAAAAAACAAAAGTGAAATAAAATAATAAAAAAAAAAGAGATACGTGCGTGTGTACGTTCCTGAACGAATAAAACCAGAATCTAGTATGAGTATGTGACTTTTTTTGAATTTAGAAAAGGTATTAATGCTGTGTATATAAAATAATAAATACACAAAATTTTATTTGGTATATCAATGTAATATTGAATGAATTATCTATCTAAAAGTATATATGTACGTACGGTGCAGGAAATCTAAAAATCTCAATATTCTATGTATAGATGATGCATAAACTAGTAGCACATTATCGATCTCAATAAGCAAAGAACAATATGTACGTAATAGCATGCTATTGAGATGACAAATTTAGTTTATCTTTAATGAGTTATAATGAGTTAGTTAACCTTTATTCTATATAAAGTGATTGAAGTTTTAAGGTACGTTCCGAAACGAATCATACAATATGAGAACGTGGCTTTTAAGTTTTAAGTTTGATGTATTAAATTATATACATAATTACGTTATTTTTAGTGACCTATTTTCTCAATGTAAATTTATGTTTATTTACACGTACAAAAGAAATTATTGATAAAATTAAAAAAAAAAACCAAATGAGGAACCAATGCAATTTCGTCAAAAAGTGGTAACGGTATAAGAAGTGTAGAGATTACTAACGCATATAGTCGCTTAAATCAGGCCAAGAGTAGAAATTTATTAATTATGTCTAGATATATAGCATTGATTATTGAATGATAAGATTTAATGCCATGATTCGATAATTATTTAATTAGCTAAATGCGTAAGTATGAGAATCAATACCGATACTCAATGATCGTTTTATCCAATTATAGCAACATATATTGAAAAAAAAATTAACGCCATAATAATTATATCTGATGATTACGTACGTACGTAATCATTTTACACGAAATATGTGAAATTATTAGGCTATCAAATTTTAAAAATCCTAAAAAGTTATTTGACAGTTAATTTCAGGATAAAAAGATAAATAAATATTTGTGTAAAATGAACGAATACGAAGATTATCACACGTAAATACATAAGAGCAGTCACCGCCCTTGAATTCCCTCCTGCACACATTACTTTTTCGGAAACTTCTATTGAACTACAATAGTATTGTAAGATGCAAATTGATGATAACTATACGGCAATAGAAAAATCAAGTTATTCTATTAAAGTGTATTACAAAGTCATAATAAATTACTAATCACTATATTATATAGTAATATAATATTTTGAATAACTACATTACATGTCGATAATTGTACGAGGCGTAAATTTTAAGAGCAATTCACAGGAATAAATACATTGACATGGTCCAATGGGGATAATAAGTAAACAGAAACCTATCATTTATATGTCAAAAAAGCCTAAATTGGTTATGATTTGTTGTAGGAAAAATTTATTAAACAAAAGCCCTATTTCAGAAGATTCTTGTAGAATCTTTAGAAATTCTAATTTTATTATAAGGAAATATTCGGGCAAAAGTTTTCACCGAATTTATGCAAAATTATTAATCATTATACCAAAATTAGTACATTTCACTTACACTAATAAAAATAATTTTTCTTCAAATTTTTTTAAATTTCAAAATAAAAGATTTATGTGTTATATAGAATATGTAATCAAGAATATAATTCTAAAATCTAGATTATGATAATTTTTAAGCCGAATATTAAAAAATTTAGTGACTTTCTTCGGAAAAATTCATAAATGGTTTATTTGTTAAGAAAATTATAATTAATAAAATTAAATAACGATTTTTGATTTTATTTACTATATTTATTAAACTAGTATTATACTATGTGTATCAATTGAAGAGTACAACGTGTCATTGTTTTTCCTTTGCATCAATAATATATTCACACAAGAAAAGCCTACGCATATTTGATCGAATGCAAAACAGCCAATAATTGCAACTAATTAGAAATCCTAATTTTTTTAAATATATATATATATATAAGTTATATATATATTTATATACTATATATTCAGCGTATATAGAAAAATTATTATAGTATTAATACGTACTATTACTATAGTATTAATACTATTATTATAGTATTAATACTACGTATTACTATAATATTAATACTACGTATTACTATAATATTAATACTACGTATTACTATAATATTAATACTATTATTATAGTATTAATACTATATATATAGTCTAGTATATGTTAGGAAATCAAATAAATAACTTTTATTGGTACATCAATGAAGTTCGTTATCGTATAGAACACAAGGCGTAGTTTAAATTATATGTATAGTAACTATTTTTATTCATAGATTTCGTAGAACATACTGTAAAAGATTAAGTACATAATAATGATACAATAAACAATTAATCAATAATCAAGTTCTTGTATCTATATGCTAGCATAATAATATGAAAGTTCGGGGGTAGTGTTTAAAAATCTTTATGCTGCACAACCAAAATTTTCTTGGAATCTGCGGATTTTATTACGTGGCATACATGCTACATTGAATTTTAAACACTGTCGGTGAAATATCATAGGTTTGATTTGGTGGTGAAAAAGTCATAGTGAATAGTGGGTTTGTGTTTGCGATTTAAAAACAAAATAAAGCGACGAAAAAAAAAAAAAGAAAATCGAATGTCGAATGTGTTTTCGATAGCCAAATGTTAGATCGTTTTTTGCGCAATAAGAAATAACTTGCACCCCTGTAATAAACGGCCAGCTTCAACTCTTCAATTCAACTTTAATTTCATAAAGAATATCAGGATCAACCAGATAATTAGAGTGAGTTTTCGAACTCAAATAGGACGGGCACGGGAACGCCTTCCTAAATAGTCTTGGTGTTGGAAACGATTTCTTGTGGCGCGATATCGATTTACACGATGTGCAATGTCTTTATATATAATTCTTTGGTTACGGTGTCGATGTTGGAGTAAAGATAAAAAATATGCTGTAGCCCTTCGTATGGACTGCCTATCATTAGTCTGAACCCCATTACGAGCCACATATTCAACGGTTAACGCTATCATTGCTCTATCATTTGTTGTCCTTGAAGAACTTGACATCAAACGAGAAATCTCTTCAATATCATTGAGGACTGGATTATTAGGAAAATTTGGATAAAATTCCGTAAAGTATTCAATAATCTGTTTAAAATTCATATTTGCGCTTCTTTTTTTTAGAGCAAAACCGTAAAAATATGGGTTGAATAATCAGGGTTCAAATATAACAAATATTTATAGTTTTTTTTTTTTTTTTTTTTATAAATAATTCATATATATATATTCGTATAGGTATGTATATTTTATAATTGTATTAAATAGTTGCCAAAAAAATTCTAAGTCACACACTAATAAATCTCAATTTAATATGTATAATATTATGATAGACTTGAGAAAATTCCGTGATCTGTGTGCACGTACGTACGTACCAATTATTTACGCATAATTTAAGTAGCCTTCATATCCTAACTAAGTTCAGTTCTACGCTATTTTATTTTTTTCTTAAAAAATAATTTTGCTATTTTGGGGGATAGTTTAGTTTAGTTTATACAATTTATATTT
This sequence comes from Dentiscutata erythropus, assembly GCA_910591965.1. Lineage (NCBI taxonomy): Eukaryota > Fungi > Glomeromycota > Glomeromycetes > Diversisporales > Gigasporaceae > Dentiscutata > Dentiscutata erythropus. The sequence goes on from CAJVPY010001076.1 coordinate 12,569, forward strand.
ATTTAGAATTTTATATAACATAAATATTATCATAGCGCATATGTAAATGACGACAAATTCGAATAATAGGGTAAAGAATTAAACCTGGATAAATTTATTTCCGAAATTTAAGACCTTTATTGGTAGACTCTAAAAATGACCGTAGAAATGTAAGTAATACTAAAAGTTCAGGAATATTTCTAATTTCAATTTATAATTTTCGACTTGGTTTTTTTTTTTATTAATTGGCTTTTAAGTAACAAACAAATGATTTTCACACACGTTTCAGCTCCTGAAATGAATGACGAAACAAAGGAAAAATTTAAAAATGTGATCTGCTATCATTAATTTGTGTTCTTCACTAATTGTTCGGAACGAGAGAGGTATACTATTTACGATAGTCTGTCTGTCGTCATGAAATAATGATTTTATGACGAAATTTATACTGATTGATTTTATATAATTAATTATATAGTTAAATATGAATACCTTACATAGTACCTTTCAGGAAAAATTTAATAGAATTTTTTTTACTAGTCTAAAGGATTTCATCACTTCTAATAAGATTTTCTTCATAAACACGCATTTCACGTCATACATATATATACCAAATTGTATTGTTTATTTATTAAAAAAAAAAAAAAAGTGTCAAATTTCTGTCAAAATAATTTATCTGAAATTTTATAGTACAATGTGTAATTAATATATAAAAAAGTTCATATAAACAATTGCATACAATTCCGATATTTGACTTTTAAATACTTTGTACACATAAATGTTTATAAAAAAAACACCTCGCCTAGAATTACGCATCATGAACTCCGACAGCTATAATCGTGTAACATCGGTCTTCAACTCCGTTCCCCAACCAAAATTTTGAGCATTCCACCATCTTTTTTCGTGTTCTACATACATATGTATGAGGTTGCTCTTTTCAAATATACTATTAATTTCTTTATTAGTGTTCAGTGCACTGACTGAATGCCTCCCTTTTTTAGGTCCCCCATTTAAAATTCGGCCGTCATTTTTTATTTGTTACACAAATTTGCTCTTAAGTGATGTCACGAACAAAAAACTGCCATGCTAAGCCGTAGAAAGAAGTATTTTTACTTGTTAATACTCGGGTATTTTTGGCATAAAATTAAATAATAAATACCGTAATTTTCTACATGTTTAATTATAAATACAAATTTAAAAAAAGGTCTTATTTAACAATTTTAAATCATGATTGGCATGTTTACGTTTCTACCAAGAATAATACCCGAGTATTTTGTGTTGTTCATATTAGTGATGCGATCCAAAATCTGTCGATCCGGATTTAAGTGATCCGAATCGGCAAAATTTTTTCTGATAGATTAGTTGAACCATCTTTTTAATTTGATAAAAAAAATTTTTTATAAAAACTTTATTAAGTAAATAGAGTAAATAGTCATTCACCCATTAGTTGTTTTGAAAAGATTTATAATGAATCGATTAATTGCAAACGCAAACTCGGCTAACTTTCAATTTGATTTTCGATTCCTATTAGAGATGCAGGACATCATTGGAACGATTCATCTAATTCAAATTCGTTCGATCCTATGCGGATAATATATATAGTATTTTATTTTAAGAGGTAATTTGCATCATACCGAATAATCTAGGACGGCCAATGACGTTAGTGTCACTTATTGGTTCTTTCTAGCCGCATATTTGTAAATCTTTTTTAAATATTCGGTATTGTTGCAATATATATACCGTGGCTGCGCCATAATTACGTTAACGCGTTTTTCATGGTCATCCTTGATGATTCTCATATCTATAGCTGGGAATTCTAATTATTAATTATTAATAGGGAATTGTTAAATTAATAAATCATTTTAATAACAATTAATCCAAAAATGCAAAAAATTTTGCCTTTTCGTGTAACCCGAGCTTTTTGATAATGCTGGTCATCAATCTGAGCAATTTTAGCTAGTGGTTTATTAGTAAAGCTTTGGTGATTTTGAGCAAATTTAGTTATTCCGGAAGCTCGGGTTACACGAATAGGGAAAATTTTTTTGCAGAAATATGTAACAACGAAAGGATGTTACAAGTTTATTGCCACTTTCTGTATATGAAGATAGCTAAAGTCGTTTTTGACAACCTATTATTATTAAAGTTCATCTGTTAGTATTTCAAAGATCCAAGGTTGGCTGTCATATATTGTACATTGAGGCATCAAAGAAAAATAAGACAATATTGCAAAGTTTACGAGTAAAAAACGTAATTAATAATCAATGTTGCCATATATAAAAAAAATAACAATGTAATATAATTTCTCTCTAAAATACTCCAAAGGTGTTATTTAATTTATGAAGTTTAAGTTATGAGATTGGTCCAAAAGGTGTACAGTAATTTAAAGCTATATTAACATATCTTCACATATCTTCGGATAGGTAAAATTGAATACTAATTTGTTAGTTGAGTGTCTAGTATCTCTACTTATCTATGGATACTTACAGTAATTATGCCCAAATTTCTCTATGTAGCCTACTTCATCAGCAAGCACATTTTTACATAAAGCTATATAGAAATTTTATATAAATTATATTTAAAAATTATACATAGATCTATAAATCCAATGTAGACTTACATACCATATTTTCGCGTAATAACACTCATGAGCATTATTTCGAAAATCGTGCCCCTAAAAATAATATATATAGTTTCAAAATAACGCTCATGAGCGTTCCAAAATAGCGCGCATTCCATAGTAAAGGATGTTCATTTATAGTAAGATTTAAAATACTTCGGAATGGATTTAGTGCTAAGTAAAACAAACTACAACATTTTCTTTAAACTTTGAGCGAAGATATCTCTACAACTACTAAGCCAAATTCAATGAACTTTTTTTTGTTTGAATTCTATGATTCTATAGAATTAAAATAAAATAAAAATTCATAGAATTTAACTTAATAATTATAGAGTTATCTTCACTCAAATTTTAAGAAAAATCCAAAACGTCTATCAAAACAGCAGTGCCAAACTTTTTTCCAAACTTTAAGCAAAAGTATCTTAGCAACCACCAAGCCAAACTTGATAAAAACTTTTTTGTTCGAATTCTATGAATTTGTAGAATTTAAATAAAAAAATTTATCAAGTTTGGCATGGTGGTTGCTAAGTTATCTTCGCTTAAAGTTTGGGAAAAAATTTGGCATAGCTTCTATTTTAATAGTCATTTTGGATTTTTTTAAAAATTTGAGTGAAGATAACTCTATAACTATTAAGTTAAATTCTATGAAATTTTTTTTATTTTAATTCTATAGAATCATAGAATTCAAACAAAAAAAGTTCATTCAATTTGGCTTTGTAGTTGCAAAGATATCTTCGCTCAAAGTTTAAAGAAAATTTTGTAGATGTTTTGATTTTTTCAAACTTTGAGCAAAGATATCTTAGCAACTACTGGGCTAATTCAATAAACTTTTTTTGTTTAAATTCTATAAATCTATAGAATTTAAAGAAAAAAAAGTTTATTAAATTTAATTTAGTAGTTACTAAGATATCTTCACTCAAAGTTTAAAAAAAAGTTAAATTTTATAGGGGATATGAATATTAAATGTGGGGGTATGAAGATTGATCCTCTATATCAAATTATGTGTTAATTTATTAATAAATTAATTACTAATTTTGATACATATAAATTTTTGATAAAACTATCATATTATATATATTATGATAAAATTATCAATATTTAGATTTATTATATGTTGTTGCTTTGTATATTAAGAAAATTTAATTAATAAATTTAATTCTATATCTATATATTACAGTCCAATAATGGTTAAATTATTTTGAATTTATCATAATTATGTTTATATATATAATAAATTCAAATTATTATTCTAATTAAAAAGTAAAAAAAATATATAAATAAAAGTTAATTGCTTAATCTTTGAATTTAATATCATTGTACTTTTATATAATTCTTTTCTTTATAATATATCATATAGACAGCTGTCAATAGAAATCAAGCAAATCTATATTTGAAAAAAATTAGTGCCTTAATTTTCACAGCCCATATCTCGATGAATTTTAAAGCTATCTTGATGATTTAATATTCAAAAAAAAGCGTATGATCCAAGCTTTCTTTTGAATATTCAACCATTAAGATAGCTTTAAAATTCATTAAGATATGTGTTGTGTAATTTAAGGTATTAATTTTTTTTCAAATATAGATTTGCTTGATTTCTATTAACAGCTACTTATATGAAAACCTCTTATTTATTATATTTTGTATTCAAAAACAAATAATTAAATTTATAAAAAATTACCTTCTTATAACCATATTTTTTAAAAAGCTTTTAAGTAAAAAAACATGTAATTATACAGAAGATTAACATATTTTAAAACATTATTATTTTGTTATTTAGGTGTCTAACTCTTTACAAATGAGGTTAACAGTTTGATTATAGCTAATTGTAATTAATTTAATTAATTATTTCTGTAACCTTCTAGAGCTTTTGAATATAAAACTCTGTAGTGATAAGACTATATAATATATATATTTGGCTTATACAGAATTTTTGAAAAAAGATCCAAGCTATGGAGAAAACAGTCACTATGTATGATATGGGTCATAAATAGTAATACTGCAAAAAGCTGTGCATGTAAAATCTCAAAGAGGTGGCCCTTAAATAGCACTAACATCTAGTAATGGACTTAATTAGAAGGATAGTATGAAGTAGTATATTCAAAAGTAGTAAGAGAAGTGGTGAACACAGTAAAGAGCTATAGTAAGAGAATGGTTTTATTAAATATAAAACACCTCTGATACAAGTAAACAAGAAAAACTAGCTAAAGAAACTCTAAAAAGCATGGAAGCAAGGCTCCAGTAATACAAAAATAAAGATAGCTAGTAAGTAATATATCACACAACCTATATGGAAGTTGATAACAAAATATAGCAGAAATGCAAATTCCAGGTTACTGGCTTGTGATAGTAATTAAATGAGGTACTTAACTCTCATCTTAAAGATCTAGACTTCTGTAATACCATACTAATAGGAAGTACATAAAAAGAAGTAGTAGCCTAATTTGATGGTATACAACATGAATACCTAGATCGATATGAAATAATTTTTCTAATAGTAGCAGCAGGTGGCTTGAGATATGAGTCTTATGATGACAGCAGCACCTGGCTTGAGATACAAATTAAGATTTAAAGTAGCGTCTCTAGAGACACCAAACTGGATGCAAAAAGAGCACCTACTCAAAAGATACCAATTTGGAAGTACAGTCAGAGATTTTACCAAATATAAATATTAATTATGAAACATTCTACAGGAAATTCTTGAGCGATGATTGTCTCATAATTACATTTTTTGGTCAAAGTCTTCTAACTTTTTGTACTACTTGACCACACTAATAATCCTATACTCAAAAAGTAGAGAAACTATAGTCTCATAATCTGTTTTGATCTCAAAATAATTTCTTTTTTTTGAAAAACTAGATAAGACCTGAAAAAATATTTTAAATTTCATCTATTTACTTATAGTTAGTCTAGTTTTTTTTTTTTTTTTTAAACGGTACCCGCTTTATTATCTTTAGTAGTTAAGTGTCTCTTTTTATCAAGATATACAAGGTTTTATTAGTACAGAAACTTCTAGAAACTATACCCCACTGACTCTGTAACAAAGCTCACTCGGCTGCTCTAAGGTGCCCAAGTGTAACTGTCTAGCTACAGATTTACCTCTCTTTTGGCTCCTAACTTGCTAGGAGGTTTTCTCCCAGATCAATAGTAGGCTGTGCTCACCTATTTAATTTATATACATCCTGCTATATATACTACTGTACAACATCTATCAGTTATAATTCACCCTTTATCACTTATCACATTACTCCTAATTCGTATCTTGTATAACTTTCAAATTGGTGTCCTAGGAGTGGGCACTCTTCTTGCTTCCAGTTTGGTATTTCTCAAGTATGTTACTTCAGAGCCTAATCCATATTTCAAGCCAGGTGCTGCCGCCGTCCAAAGACCCATATCTCAAGCCCCCTGCTGCCACCATTAGGAGAGCTGTTCACATGGGTCCAGGTATTAATGTTGTATACTACTTAATTAGACTACCACCTCTTTTTAAGTACTCCCTATCGGTATAGTAATACAGAAGTCTAGATTCTTAGGACAGGAGTTAAGAACCTCATTTAATTACTGCCACAAAGCAGTAACCCGGGACCCATGCTTTTGCTGTATTTCATTATAGACTCCTATATAGGTTGTGTGACTATACTCACTAGCCGTCTTTATATTTGTACTACCAGGGTGCTTGCTTCCATACTTTTTGAGATTTCTTTTAACCAGTTTTCTTTGTTTCTTCATTGTGCCAGAGGTGTTCCATATTTGGTAAAGCATTCTCTTACCACAGCCTCTTACTATGTTCACTGCTTCTCTCACCATTTTTGAATATACTTTATATAGCTGTCCTCCCAATCAAGATCCCAATGCTGCCTTAGGGTTGTGGTGCTACCTTGCCAATCGTGGATTCACACATACAGCCTTCTGCAGTAATACCTTCCGTGACTCATATTACACATAGTGCCTGATCTTCTTCATAGCTCAGAACTCCTTCCAAGAATTCTTTATTGGCCAAATATATACTTCACATAGTCTTACCACCACAGGGTTCCACATTCAAAAGCCCCCAAAGATTACAAAGATAATTAATTCAATTAATTACCACCAGCTATAATTGAACAGTCAACCTCGTCTGTGGAGGATTAGATGCCTAGACCACTAAGCTACAGGACCCTAACCCTAGTTAGTCTAGTTTTAACTTTTTTTTTTTTTAGCTTAGTAATTTAGATATTCTTACAACCTCTTATATTTGTATAATATGAAAATTCTAATCAAAGACCCCTGTATATTTTTGTTTTATACAATAAAAAAAAAAATCAATCAGTTCCTTTTGCAAGTATTTGCTTGATGTTTAATAATGATAATACCTTTAATCAAAACCCTGCATATATCTGACAAGGTTCTTGCTATTATCATATATTTTATTGATTTCTGATAATTGTCGTTTTCAACATTCTGCCAGGCCAACTTGGATTGGTTATTCAATTTTTCATAACCTTCTTTTAATATATGAGGACAACTTGGTTCTTAAAAAATCATACAAGACTAAAAAAATCTTACTATGAAAATAGTCCTTCTATACTACCACTTATATAATATCAAAGAACTATTTTTATAGTAAGGTTTTATACTAGCAAATTAACTCTTTTTTCTGAAGCATATCTAGATAATATAAATCATGTGATTTGTTCAGAAGCCTATAAGGCTCTACTCCAGGTAGTCAGTTAGTTTTTTGACTAATTAAAAATAGATAATAGCGCTTTTGGTTTTCTCCATATAGAGAAAAATCAAATAACATGCCCTGAATATTGTTATCAATATTTTGGATTAAAATACTACTGCTATGAAGGTTTCCGAAGACAAGATCATTATCATGTAGTAGCTGGATCATCTTAGTTACATTATTCATTACTGTATTATGTTCTTGATCAATGACTTTAATATCATACAAATATATTCCTTCAGTGAGTTCAACTACAACCATGCACCACCCATTCACTATCATAGTACACTCATACAAAATTTGAGTGCAAGTCCCTCCTTAGCACATAATTTATGTGCGGCTGTATTGTAATTTTGTGAAAATTGTACAAGAATTAGATAGTTGTTATCTGTAGTGGCTTTCCAAATAAGCCTATTATGATTCTCTGTTAACAAACTATTATATAAAAATGGAATAATCATTCCTTTGTCTAAATATTTATTCGGAAAAGGATATAGCTATTGGCAATCACTTAAAGGAATCAAGGTCTTATAGAAATTTCTTAATCGCTCAGCAGCAAGATGCAATGATTCAAATAATCTTGTAACTATTTGGAGGTATTTGTGTTCATGAGATTGAATAATAGGTATAAAGAGCATAAGTGGGTTAATGGCACCCTTTTCGAGATAAATTGCACCCAGAATACAGAGCCATGAACCGGCCACAGCAACTATGATTGAAGGGCAATTACTTGAATTTCTAAGGCTTTTGAAATTATTTTGCATCCAATTATGAACGTATAACAAACTTCCTTGAATTATGAGATTAGAAAATCTAGTGCCGATTTCATTTTTAATCTTTAGTAAAATTATTGTTAAAATCTCATTAAATTTTGGTGAAAATATGGTCACAACCTATCAGGAGTGGATTCATCCTTATTTTTGATTTGTTATAAAGGCCACAACAAATCTTTAAGATGTTTTAACAGCATCTTGAGTCGATCTTTTTCATATTGGTAATGTTTTGACATATTTTCAATTATTGAACTTATTTTGCTTAAAACATTATATAAAATTGGTAGACTTTCATTTTCAAGGTCTATAATAAACTTATTGAAAATGTTATTGAAAAATATTATTAGAGGGTCTAGTGAATTGTGAGGACGATGGTTTAATATAATCGGATATGACTCATTTTTATTTACTTTGGTGAAAAATGTTGAGTGCTGTGCAGTAATTGACAAAGATGGAATGTTTAACATTTTTTTTATATTTTCATTTCATGCAATGATTGAATTGGTGTGATATTGGATATTATTGGATGAATCTAAACCAATTTGCTTTTGCAATGATTTAAGTTTGTTCTCTAACTCCATCACTTTTGTTTCCTATCTATTCATT
>CAJVPY010001077.1:0-21230 GCA_910591965.1 Dentiscutata erythropus
CTTCTCTTTCCTCTTCTGTTATAAAGTACTCTTTAGCGATTTTGTGAATTAGTTTGAGATAGTTTAAAATAGCTTGTCTGATTTTTGGTTCACTTTTATAATAAGAATTGGAGAATGCCTTTATTTTTATATCATATATCTCTTCATTGGGAAGAAGTGATCTGGCTTTGATTATAATATATTGCTCTTGATCTTCTGATTTATGCAATTCATCAAGTTGCTTTTTATAATAATCCATGAATCCTTTATTTCTATCCTTGTTATAAAAGTTTCCTGCTCTCAATATATTAATTATTGATTTTCAATATCTTGCCATGATGGAAAAGAGGTTTTGACCTCTAAAGATGGTTGATTAGTAGATTGAGTAGTAGTTGATATTTAAATATATATAATGTTTGGTAAATATAAATCTAAAGTTTTATTATTTACTTATAGAAAATTGTTTAAATTGAATTTTTGCCTTATATAAAAATGAGTACTATGTAGACTTGCTCTTTTGTTAATTATTCTGGCAAAATTTGTATGTGTTGTAGTACTCGCCCTGAGGGTTGCTATTTTCATTATAAAGCTTTACCTCATAATCCCTGCTCTGAATGTGGTAAACCTACTTATTCTATTTCTGGTTGTTGCCCTAAACATATTAGAGGGTTTTATGTTTCTAGATATTTTCAGAAACATCTTAAAAAAAATTATATATAAAATTGGTTAGAGTTTTGTCCCAACTTTTTGATTAGAGTTTTGTTCCTATTTTTTGGTTAGAGTTTTGTCTCAACTTTTTGATTAGAGTTTTGTCCCAACTTTTTTATGATTTTTGCTATCTTTAAGTGACAATTGAAAAGCAGAATGCTATACATATTTGGTTAGGTTTTCTATAAGTATATAATAAAACTAATTTTGTCCCAACTTTTTGTTCTGTCAGTATAAAAGAAAGGCTTTGAGTGATGATTGAAAAGCAGAATGCTATACATATTTCGATTAGGTTTTCTATAAGTATATAATATAACTAAATTTGTCCCAACTTTTTGGTTAGAGTTTTGTCCAACTTTTATGATTTTTGCTATTGATAGAAAGGCTTTGAGTGATAATCGAAAAGCAGAATGCTATACATATTTAGTAAACAAATAAGCTTTCTATGCTCTGCTACGCTCCACATTTGGAGTCGCTATGCTCCTCCAGAATAGAAAGCCAAATAGAAATCAAATAAGATAACTATGCTCTGCTTCGCTCCACTACTGCATCGCACACACCTTAGGTGTATGCTCCTTAGTGTTAGAAAGCTAATTAGTAATCAAATTAGATATAGAAAAGGCTTCAAGTGACGATTGAAAAGCAGAATGCTATACATATTTCATCTCTGACGACACAAGCCTGAATCGTTCGTCACTCAAATGATGATGGTTAGGGTTTTTGTCGGTATAAAAGAATGGCTTCAAGAGACGATTGAAAAGCAAAATGCATCTTTGATGAAGCAAATGCAAAATGTTCGTCACTCAAATGACGACAGTTAGGGTTTCTGTCCCAATTCGTACAGAAATATACTACTTTAGTCTGTTCAATAAATAATTCTGATCCTGCTTTTGCCATTATACTTATCCATTTCAAGAAACAGTATTAAGTCCATTAATTACAGTTTGAACAGACTAACTTTCTTCCAGTTATCTAGCCGTTAATACAACAAAAAAAATACTTTTACTTCCTAATAAAAAAACATAACCAACAGTAAACATGGAAGGCAAACAAGCACAAGCACAACAAGCACCAGATCTCAACACTATTGTAGCTGCCTACAACAACTTCAACAAGAAAATCAAGCCCTTCATGAAGAGAATGCTGCTATCCGAGATATACTTGAGCAGTTCCCAAATCAGGGTGGTAGAAATTTTTGCAAAGAGAACCCAAAATGGATCTCCCGGACAAATTCAACGGATCTCAAAACAAGTTAGAGGATTTTTGAATCAAGTTCGTCTAATTATCCATATGCAACCCAACCGTTACTCCACAGGTGAAACTCAAGTAGGCCTCTTAGGAAGTCTGCTCACAGGACCTGCTTTGTCTTAGTTCGCACTTCTTTTGGAAAGAAACTCTTCAATACTTGAAGATTTCGAAACCTTAGTTGCAGAATTTGAGGTAATGTTTGGTGATGCAGATAAGGCCCGGATGCTTCAAACAAAATTCGAAAACTCTCTCAAGGCCCTAAACCAGCTGCCACTTATGCCTCAGAATTCAGGCAAATCACTGGTGACCTTGATTAGGGCAAAATAGCTCTTATAGATCAATTCAGGGCGGGTCTTCAGGATGATGTTAAAGACCTACTTCTTACAATGGAGGACCCAACCAACTTGAACAATGCCATATCAAAAGCAGTGCGATGTTACAACTGTTTATTTGAAAGATGCTAATAATGGTAACAAAACACTTACCAAAATTGGAATCAACTGCCTAATACCAGTAAAACCTCAGATTAATCTCCTGAACCTATGCAAATTGATAATATCCAACAAAGAACACTAATGGAAGCAGAAAAAAGAAGGCAGCGAGCCCACAACCTCTGTCTCTATTGCAGCGATCCTGGTCACATAGTAAGGAACTGCCCCAAGAAAAGTAAACAACAGTATAAAATCAGCAGTGCGGTAGCAGTAAACCCTGATGACAATTTGGGAAAAGAAGAGCCCCAATTGCAGTAGAGGAACTGCGATTAGATGCAAAGTTTTCCCCAAGAACCAAAATTAATCTTACCCATACTCTGGTGGCCGCCTTTACTATACAAGTACACCTTATATTTCCTGACTTGTCCCAGATACCAATTGACACGTTAATAGACTCGGGGGCCTCTGCTTGTTTTTTGGATTCAGCATTGGCCCAAACACATAACCTACCGTGCAAAAAAAAAGAACTACCTTTGTCTGTTAAAGTGATAAATATACATGAAATTTCTTTAGAAGCAGTTACTCATGAAACTGCTCCTTTAAGCTTAACTATATGGATCACATGGAGGAAATAGTGTTCAATTTGATTTTGTCTCCTCACCATAAAGTCATATTGGGTTTACCTTGGCTGATTTCACACAATCCTGTTATTAATTGGCGGAAACATGTCATAAAATTTCCTGATTCTGCCTGCAATCATCATCAGTGTTGGAAATCATATGCTTATGAAAACATCCTTTTAGATTTGAAAATTTTGATATTGTATATATGTTCTCTATGAAAAAAAATTTGAGAACATGATGCTGAACAAGCATGTTCTCTAAGTATAACAGCAAAATTCCAGATGGAAATAGAAATTCCAAATTTATCCAAAAGGAAAATAAATGAACATAAAATATGAGAAGGGTTGGGATAAAAATTAGAACAAATGTCTGATAATTTCTGAAAATAGGGATATTGAGAACATAAATAAAATTTTGAGAACACTAAATCAAATAAATATGTTCTCATAAGAACATAAATTTCAAAACAGATTTCCAACACTGATCATCATCATCAAAGTTTGTTGTCACCAAGAACCCAACTGAGTGAATGTTGCGATTCAGAGGAATGAATTTTTATGGCTTAAATCTTCCATATTGCTTCTCTTAATAAAGAAATATCATTCTTTGAACAGACCCTTCCAGCTAAATATCTGAATTTCCAGAATGTGTTTGATGCACAGGAAGCAGGTAAACTGTCTAGGCACTGACCCTATGATTGTGCCATAGATTTGTTGCCAGGAAAGCAACTACCATGGGGGCCCATCTATGAACTGTCAGGACACGAATTGGAAACTCTAAAAAGATATATAGAAGAACACTTAGAAAAAGGATACATCTGACATTCTAAATCTCCGGCAGAGGCTCCAATTCTGTTTGTTAAGAAAAAAGATAGTTCTCTATGATTATGCATTGATTATCTTGGTTTGAACCAAATTACTATCAAGAACAGGTACCCACTACCCCTAATCTCAGAATTGCTTCATCCACTTTCATCTGCCTGAATCTTTACTAAGATTGATCTTTGTGGAGCGTATAATTTAGTATGTATCAGGTCAGGTGATGAATAGAAGACTGCTTTTCGCTCCTGTTATGGCCATTTCGAATATATGATAATGCCTTTTGGGCTTACCAATGCCTCAGCCATCTTCCAACACATGATGAATAATATTTTCTGAGATTTCTTAGATGTCTTTGTTGTAATATATTTAGATGATGTATTGATTTATTTCGCAATGCCAAAGGAGCATCTTATCCATATAAAATTAGTCTTGGAACGGTTATGCCAATTTGAATTGTATGCAAAGTTGGAGAAATGCGAGTTTGATCAGGACAATGTTAAATTTTTGGGTTACAAAATATCTTCATCTGGGATCCAAATGGATCCTAACAAGGTTGAAAGTGTGCTTTCTTGGCCCATATCTCCAGCTTGCGGGATGTACAGCACTTCCTAGAATTTGCAAATTACTACAGAAATTTTATTAGAAATTATTCATCTTAGTCACCTCTCTTACTAACTTAACAAGGAAGTCCTAAATGGTTTTTAGTAGTTTGAGTTAGCACAACATACCTTTGATGAATTAAAAAGGGTTTTCACTACTACTCTCCTTCTCATATATGGGGACCCTACTAAGCAATTTTTTCTTGAAACCGATGTGTCAGATTATGCGCTCGGTGCCGTGCTTTCTCAATACCAGGATGATGAATTTCTTCACCCCATTGCATATTACTCATGTAAGTTTACACCTGCAGAGATTAATTATGATGTCCATGACAAGGAGCTCCTAGCTATTGTTGTTGCACTCAAGCAATGGAGACATTATTTAGAGAGTGCCCAACACAAAGTCATAGTTTACTGTGATTATAAGAATCTGCAATACTTTACCTCTGCCCGTATTCTTAATCAGCAACAAGCCCATTGGTCGCTTGTTTTATTCAATTATAATTTTGAAATTGTGTTTAAACCCGGAAAGTATCTTGAAAAAGCAGACGCTCTTTCAAGAAGGTCCAATTATAAATCCTAATCTAGTGATGATAATATTTCTTTATAGCACTCTTTGCTAGGGCCAGAAAGAATATGCCTCAACACTTTAGTGTTCTCTCTGGTAGATACAACATTGCAAGATCAAGTCCGTTGTCATTTAAAACGTGATTTATTAGCTCAGAATATCATCAAATACCTTAATTACCCAAGTGAAGCCCAAGGTAGCCCTCGTAGCTCACATACTAATTATCATAAATTCAAATTCAAAAATGGTCTACTTTACCGTGATGGGTTGTTATATGTTTCCCGAACGGCGGAAAAGGTTAAAATTCTCCAAGCTCGACACGACTCTAACATGGCAGAGCATTTCAGGGTAATAAAAACCGTGGAATTGGTAACCCGGGATTACTGGTGGCCAAAAATCCAGTCTTTCGTATGAAAGTACATTAGTATCTGTGATAAGTGTTCCAGATCCAAGTCTCCGAGGCATTGGCCCATAGGCTGTTGGTATCACTTCCTGTACCCTCAAACCCGTGGCAATCTATATCCATGGACTTCATCACGGACTTACCCACATCATCAGGCTTCGATTCTATTTTAGTTGTTGTAGACTAGCTTTCAAAAATGGCTCATTTTATTACCTATAACAAAGCAATTAATGCAAAACAAACTGCACACTTAATATTTAAAGAAATAATTCGTCTCTATGGTATTCTGGAAAACATAGTGTCGGATAGGGGACCTCAATTCATCTCGAGGTTCTGAAGATGCTTGTTTGAACTTCTGGGAACCAAAATCAACCTATCTTCTGTGTTCTACTTTCAGTCAGACAGACAGAGTGAATATGTAAACCAAGTATTAGAACAATATTTAAGGTGCCCTTATAAAAAAAGTCGATCTGTGTTTTATATTCCATGTTTTTTCCGTAAATGTTGCATATTCACGGAATTTATAACTTTAAATCATGGAGATTATTCGGCTTGTCCAGATTTTGTTGATCATGTTGCAGATTCACGGAGTTTTCACAAAAAATATGGATAAATAATGGAAATATTCAGATAAAATTTCTTACAGAGTGCACCATAAACTATCAACAAGATGATTGGAATAACCTCTTACCCTTAGCTGAATTGTCCTATAATAACTCAATTCATACTTCCACGAAGAAAGCACCATTCTTCGCTAATTATGGGTTCAATTCCCCGTTTCGACATGCACATACCTCTAAATTTAACAGTTCCCTTAGCAGAGGACAAGGCAATGCAGTTGCAGCAAATTAGAGAGAGCTTTATTCATGAACTGGAGGCAGCCCAAAAGTGGTACAAATATTATGCTAATCTGTCATGACAGAATGCCCCAAATTTCAAGTCTGGTGACCAAGTTTGGCTGTTGCAACATAACATTCGTACTCAACACTTATGTAAGAAGTTGACTATTAAAGGTTAGGGCTCTATGAAGTTTTATCCCAAGTCAACCCAGTTACCTACCATTTATCTCTACTCTGTTCCTTGAAAATCTATGATGTGTTTCATATATCTCTACTTAAACCCTATCTTAGCAACGACATACCTGGAAGACAAACTCCTCTGCCTCCACCTGTTGCTATTAAAGGGGAATTGGAATATGAAGTTAATAAAATACTCGATTAAAAAAAGATTCAGAAAAAACTGGTTTACTTGGTATATTGAAAAGGTTACGACTCAAATGAGTGCTCTTGGGAGCCAGCAAAGAATATTGCAAATACTAAAGAAGCTGTTCGTAGCTTTTATCAGCAGTATCTCAATAAGCCTGGTCTGAAAAGATCTTTAAAAAAACTGGGAAGGGATAGCCTTAAAGGGAGAGATAATGTCATAGTTAAAGTTAAAGCCCAAACCTGCTAAGCCCCAAGCCTGTGATTTCTTCCCGTGATGTAGTACATAGTATGTAGATCGGACCTCAAGTCCTAACCTGCTTATTGCACAGTGTCGTTGCTGCATAAAGAATGTAGTTATAATAGTAATTAATAAATTCGCATAAGACGTATAAGAAATATAGTCATAAAATAGTAATTAGTAATATTAGATATTCGTATAAGAAATGTAGTTATAGGATCATAGTTAGTATAGTTTAGCAATTGTTAATAGTAATTAGTAATATTAAAACATTCACATAAGAAATGTAGTCATAGAATCGTAGTTAGTATAGATTAGCATTTGTTATAAAAGAAGAAAAGTAAATGTACTTTTGCCTTAGTCTGTTCAATAAATAATTCTAATCTTGCTTTTGCCATTATACTTATCTATCTCAAATAACAGTATTAAGTCTGTTCATTACAATATTTGCTGGAAATTATGGTAGCATTTTAGAATAATAACACTACAACACTAAATAAACTAATATGTAATAGTTATATCCTGGGCAGTTGAGTATAAGCGGGGATGAAAGTCCCGCTTATACACATAGTGCCCAGGGTATAACTGATTTATGCTCTGTGATCTTGATATAGTGACCAGGGTATAAATATATATATGTACTAGGTAAATGGAAGCCATTTAAGGTTTGAAGGACTTATTACAGATCAGTCTGACAATGGGTATTTTTGAAGCAAATGTTTGTTTTTATCAATTATTCAATCAAACCCCTTAATTTGTAGACACACACACACAACCAAGTCACTATGACTCTCCTGTAATGTCTTTCGGAAAATAAATAAACACCAAGTGCATGAGCAGATGCATGACTTTTTATATATTTGCATACAGAGATTTAAGGCATAATAAATTTAGATGAAGAATAATGGCATGATAAACTCATGTGTGAAAAAATAACCAAAATTTGACAAATAAGTTATGTGGACCAATCAAACTTAAGATTTTGTAGACAAATCTCACTCCAAATAGCATTGTATTCATTCCTGGTATAGGATTTTATGTGATCGTACTTAGGTTTATAGTGATCTCAAGTCAGCATTAGCTGTGATAATTAAAATAAAAATATATTAATTTTTAAAAAAACAGCATATAAACTGTGTGTCATTTATAGTGCTAATATTGTAATTGTATTACATTCCTGGTTTTAGTGCGACTGTGTCACATGGCTATCCTCATCACAAAGTTGGTTTTATATAGAGTTACATAGAATATTTATGTAAAATTTTTATGTAGCTTTATAAACCCAATGTAGATTTACATAGATATTTAGGGATACTTGAAGAACAAGAAACCCAGTGATTATTACATCACGTGAAATTATTATTTGTTTACTAGCACTAAACAAATTAGCCTAAACTAACTCATCACCTAACCCTAACACTAACCCTAACGTAGGCCGAACACTTAATCATGTAAGTGATTATCATGAAGATATTACTGGGTTCATGATCTTTAATCTTCCTAATATTACCAGTATGATTATGTTTCATGTGTAATATGAAATGTGGTAGAGATGGTTTCCTTCAACTTTTTTGATGTCGCTTAATCTGTTTTATGAAAACCTTTTTTAGCAGGTGTTATGAATTTCATTTGTCTAAATTAGGAAAGAGATATTATTTTTTGTTAAGGTAATCATTATTGTTATGTGTGTGTGTGACATATATACATATATGCATAATAGTATACGAATATAATACTAGCACATAGATGAGTATAAAATATATGTCATTGGAAGCAATTATTATGACTGCATATTATTATGACTACATATTATTATTTGAATGTTTATGAAAAATTAGAGGTGATTGTTGTGTAGTAATATGTAATAAAATTATAAAATAATGAGAAAATTGGTTATCGATTGCAGTAATTGGCGTAGTTGAATTTTGATCTGCAGTGAGATGAGCTATGGTGTGGGCTATGTGAAGCATAACAATTAGAAAAACTTGTACTGAAAAAAAGTTAATGTATAGAGAAATGAGAATGTTATTACTCTAAAAAAATATTCAAGTGACATAAAACACGTGATTTATTCATATTAGTGATGTAATAATTCTATGATTTTCTGAGAAAAAAAAAATGATTAGAGAACGTCGGGTTAAATGTTGCATAAGTAAAATTGTAATATAAGTGATATAACTTAATTGAAGTCAAATAAAAGATATTAAAAATGCATGAGAAAAAATGAAATAAAATTCTTACCACTTTCATTCAAGAAAAAAAAAAAAAAAACTAGTAAAAGCTTAAAAAGTGTTGTCACAATATTAAAGCAAATTAATCTTAATCTGTTACTAACAAAATACATAGTTGTTCAGGACCACAACAACAATATATGTAAAGAATAATTTTGTATTGTTATTAAACTGTAATAAATGCTTAATTAAGTTATGTTCTTTTTAGTTAAAAATTATAACTTGGATAAACGAGATTGATTGATATTTAATAATGTAAATATAATTTCCAAAGAGCTTTGAAGTTATTAGACGAAAATATACTGACTTTTAGTATTTAGAGATAGTTCTTTAAATTCTGATAGTTATAAATCGAAGCATAAACAACAAAAAGCTAATCAATGATCACATATGATTTACTGTTAGTGCAAACGAGAACAACAACGTAAACGACATGAAATTCATCGTGCAAAAAAACAAAATATTTGCATAGAAAAAGACATTCAAGCAGCAGAAGCACAGGTTCCATTGTGTATTCTAAAATGAATAAGGAATTTGATACATCGAGAGATCGAAATTTAGATTGGCCCCGACCAATTAATAAGACCGATGCAAATAGTGCATTGGCAAGATTCTGTGAAAATATTGACTGTAAGAAACTTAAGGAATTGTCTTGTGCAATCTGTTCTAGTTTATTTACATATTAACAATTGACTACAATAACTATACAAGAAATACACTTACTATCACTTGAAGCTAATAGATATCTAGAAGACCCAGTTTTTGAAATTGACTTTGCATATAAACATCCCTATATAGACAAAAGTGGCTGTAAAATTTTATTATATAGAGATGGGTTTGTTAAGGAGAATTCAAATGATAATACAAATCCATTTAATTTTCGTGTATGTTATAGTTGTAAACGTTCAATAAATGTGGGCAGTACTCCAGTACTTTCATTAGCAAATGTGTGGGTCGGAACAACTCCACCATGTCTTCAGGGATTAATGATACCAGAACAGCTAATAATATCAACAGGTTATATTTGTATTAACATTATTCAACTTACTATCCGAAGGCATACACACTACAAACTAAAGGGCCACATAATTACATTCACACAAGAACTAGCTTCATTTGCTACTATCTTGCCCTTATCTGAATATCGGTTATGTGATTATTTAAAAGTTGTGTTTGTTGGGTAAAAATGACCAACAGAAGAACAATTAAAAAAAGTATTACATGTAAGAAGGGAAAAAATCTCAACGGCTTTAGAATAGTTACTAAACCACAATATCCTTTACAAAAATATTAAACTTGATAGAATGACATTAGAATCTTTACCAAAAAATGATGTTCCGACTGCTCTATTAGCAATGACAGTTATGATAAATATTGTTCCTGTGAAAGCAGAACATTATACTGGATATACAATGGAAACAAATGATGAGAAAGATGCTAATAATAGTATAGATAATGCAGATAATGATAAATCAGATAAAGAAGAAAATATTTCTGATTTACTTAATTGCATTGATGAGATAACTGAATTGAGAAATTCAGGTTTAACATACACTAATAATACCCTAATCACAGAACGTAAACATTCTTTAAAATTACTAGAAAAAATAATTCAAGAATCAACTAATAATAGACAAGAATGCCATAGTACAATCTTAATGCTGCATTCAAAGATACCTAAGAATGAATATATAGATTTGACACTTCTTCCTACTGCATTTCCTATGTTATTTCCCTATAGCATTGGTGGGCATGAAAATAATTTCCAAAAGCAGCGCGTACTATTTAAGCAATATGTTGAATACTTATTACGTCTTCAAGACCCTAAATTTAGATACCATCATTCGTTTATTTTTATTGCATTTGATATATAACGAAGAAGGGAAATCGTATTAGAAGCATACTTGATGACAAAATAAGTAAGCTTTGAACAATCAGCTGAGCTAATCTTAAAAATCACACCTAGTGATATGGAAACTGCAAACAACCAATAATGAATAAAGCTATAATAGAATTATTAAAAAATATTAATATTGTCAGTAGAAAAATACATGTTGTTATAATATGGGATAGCTCACCTTCGTTATTTATAACTATTAATCCTGCGGATTTACACAGCTCAATCGTGATGATATACGCAGGAAAAGAGATAAATGTTAACACTTTACTTCCTGAGAATTTTTCAACCGCGACAGAAAGAGCTAAATTAGCTCATCTCGATCTAACAGCAGTAGCGAAGTATTTTAATATCTTGATAAATAAGATAATCAACTTTGTTCTTGACTATAAAAAACAAGAAGGTGGCATCTTGGGTGAAATAAAAAACTATTACAGAGTAGCAGAATTTCAAGATAGAGATACACCTCACTGCCATATGCTAATTTGGCTTGAAGGTGACCTCAATCCAATTAAACTACGAGATTGTCTTATGCCAAATGGCCTACAAGAACCCGGAGATTGCAAAAGTTCAACATATAGAAAGGTCTGTAATAGGTTATGACAATAATAGTGATGCAGAAATGCTAGATAATGACCAAGATGATTTAAATAAAAATAACCAAACTTCTTTGAGCCCTTATGAACTTATGCGCTCTTGACTAACTGATCTACAATTTGTTGACAATGCTATGCTTCATTTACATTTAAAAAACAAATTTAATGATGAAAAAAGAAAACAACTAAATCTTCAAAAAAAATCTGAAACCAAAACCTACAATAACAAAAACCAAGTAAGATGTTCTTGTGAAAATGATGACCTTATCAAAATACAATATCATCACGAAAAAAATTGGAACAGATGAATGATGATATAGAACCTAAAGAACCCAATTACTCAAGACCTTTGACTCATACAACCAATAAAAAAAATCACCTATGACAAAAACAATAATAGAAACAATTTTCGCAAACCTCAATGATGAACAAAAAAAAGCCTTCAAGCTTGTCTGTAAACACCATGAACAAACAACCCTGTAATCCTAACAAACCACCTCAGTTATTAATGTATATGGGTGGTGCTGGAGGTACAGGTAAATCAGAAGTTATATACGCCATTACTGAATACTTTGATCAAACCGAACAAAAAAAAACACTAGTGCTTTGTGCACCAACTGGGGTTGCTGCATCAAATATTGGTGGTTGTACACTTCATGCCTTGTGCGGTCTTGGATTTGATGATGACAATGAAACTTACAAATATAATTTTTCTCAAGGAGTATCAAAAAAAAGCTTCAGGAACAATGGTGAACATAGAATACATAATTATAAATGAGGTTTTTATGATAGGTCAAAGACTTATAACATGATTACATACATCTATCAAAGAAGCTAAAAACTTTCAAAATGATACCATACCTTTTGCTAGCTTAAATATAATCTTCATTGGAGACTCTTTGCAACTCCCACTAGTGCTTGATCAGCCTTTATATCAAACCAAAAATATCAACAATACAAATTTAAAAGAAAATCAAATGTCAAATACAAATGCCACAAGTACTCGAAAATTAAAAAATATTAATGGTAGAAATTTATAGAAAGCAGTAAAACAAGTAATCATATTAAAAAACAAATGCGTCAAATAAATGACCAAGCTTATACAGCTCTGTTAAATAATTTACATCATGGTTGTTTAACAACAGTTCAATATGAAACTCTCTGTAATCATGTAGCAACGGAAGATAAAATAAAATCTACAGAATGGAAAAATACGATGCTTCTAGTTTGAAGAAATAATTTACGTGTTCAAATAAATTTTGAAGCTACAGTCAAATATGCCAAGAATAATAACCAGCCAATTTACTATATACATACGGAAAACACATACAAAAACAAACTAGTGCATGGCAATATACAACAAAAATTTCTTGGTGTATTGAATACGAAATCAAACCCATTATGTGGAATATTACCATTAT
This sequence comes from Dentiscutata erythropus, assembly GCA_910591965.1. NCBI lineage: Eukaryota > Fungi > Glomeromycota > Glomeromycetes > Diversisporales > Gigasporaceae > Dentiscutata > Dentiscutata erythropus. Next base: position 12,969 of record CAJVPY010001077.1, read on the forward strand.
CACTAGGTATGAAAGTAGCCTTAACAATAAATATTTGTACTAGTGATGGTATGGTAAATGGAACCAAGGTATAATTCGTGAGATCGTGTATAATAACAAATTATCAATAGAAGAAAAAATAGATATTAATCAAAAAAATTTCATTAGAATTAACAAACCTCCTACATATGTAGTAATAGAACTCTTGAATTCCAAACCAGGCCTGTATTATAATCTACCAATAAATCATGTACCAGTTTATCTGATTAAACGAAAATGTAAATACACACATAAAATAAAAAATGGAACAAATATAACACAAGAATTTCAAAGAACACAGTTGCCTATCACTCCAGCATTTGCACTCACAGAGTTCAAATGTCAAGGCACCACGTTAAAAAAATAATTATAGATTTAGAAGGAGAAAAAATTGGGGCAGGTGCCTATGTAATGTTGTCTCAAGTACAAAGTCTAAAAGACATTATGATCCTTCGACAATTCAACCGGGCTAAACTCAATTTAAAAATCGATCCTGACCTCGAGAAAGAACTTAAGCGTTTTGAAGAATGCTCGAAAATAACTGAACAATTACTTATAAAATAAAAAATAATATGCAAATCACGCGCCAATTGAACCTAATGTTGAATTACATAAAATTTATAAATTTTGAAATAATTTTACATTTAGAAAAAGCAAATAATTAGAATATATACAAATAAATAAAAATTTAAAGTATCATATGAACAATAGCAGAAAAAAAAAACATATAAATTCCTAATCTAAAAAAACTCGTTTATTCAACTTAAAAAACATACACCGACTAAAAAATTTCAATACACATATTCATTACTGATAACAAACTTTTGACTGCATGCAATAAGCATAAACTAAATTTATTAAGCACTCAAATTAAAAAAAATATTTACATAACAAATATATATATATATATATATAAACTCGCTCCAATCAAAATCATTAATTACGCATAGAAAAAAATCTCAATTCCATATCTATTGCACACCCTTGTTTCCACTAATATTTACGCCCTAACTTAAATGAAATTAATAATTTTTTGTTGTTGTGGTTTGTCGGGATATTGACAAGCACCCTCACCAAAATAGCAAGTTCTGTAAAAGAATTATTTACAATAAAAAATCATAGCAATTTTAATGCAAACTACTCAAACTTAATTGTATATTAAATAAGTTAGTTACTTAATTGTGATATACGGCAAAAGATTGAAATAATAAAATTTTATACATAACCTGAAATGTATAAAATCTCTACTAATAACACTACAAAATAACAAATAATATGTAAAGGCTACAAAATAAACCAAACAATTTCTCATCATTATTAATACAAATCTTTACCCGTTTTGCTATAAATTATAATATGAAATTGATAAAAATTTGGAAATTTTACTACATTATAATATAGCATACTCTGTTCTAACTCTCTTTAAACAACTCAAGCACCTATTTATAACAGGAGGAACTGTTGATACGTCGCAAAATCGTTACACAATTGATGAAAACTTTTTTCATATTATTTTACAATACTGTTTGGAATGCTCTCTTGACTTATCTTTTCTATAAATATTGAAAATGGTTAAACAAATATGAAGCTCTCATTTTGCTTTACACATATTTTTTTGAATCACCTTGAATCCCATGGTTTCGTCTTTTTGTAAATTTCGCAATTTGATTGGTTGACCTTATGTCAAGAAAATCCCGAGCTGTAGATCACAGTAGATCCTTTCCGATCTGATTCCGGAGCCCAAATATTCACCAATCAGAATCAATGAAATCGAAAATCCTTTTGAAAATTTTGAATTTTTTGAACTTCTAGCAACGATTTCTCAGTAACCATTCGATCAAATTTAGAAAAACATTTTTATTTTGATTCTATGTATTTGTTAAATTAATATAAAAAAAAGTTCATTGAATTTGGTTCAGTGAGTATTGAGAAACCTTCGCTTGAAGTTTTAAAAAAGTTTGAAATATCAGAAAGAAAATCAAATCGGCAAATTTTTTCTCTTTGAAATTTTAAACGATGATATCTCAACACCCAGATATCCAAATTCAATGAAAATTTTTTTATTTTGATTCTACCAGTACATAGGATTAAAATAAAAAAATATTTACTGAATTTGAATAGACAGGTGCTGAGAAAAATCGAGTAGAAGCTAAAACAAAATTTTGGCCGCAGCTTTTTTTTTACGGACATCTAAATTTGAACACAGATAACTCAACTGTTACCTAATCAAATTCAATCAATTTTTTTTATTTTAATTCTACAATCTCACAAAATTAAAATAAAAAAATTTTGATCGAATTTGATTATGTAATGGCCGAGTTATTTTCGTTCAAATTTAAGATGTCCATAAAAAAAAAGCTGCGACCAAATTTTGGTTTAATTTCTAATCGATATTCCTCAATATCTGTCTATTGAATTTCAGTAAAATTTTTTATTTTAATTCTAAATACTTGCAGAAACAAAATAAAAAAATGGATACATGGGTGTTGAGAAATCATCTTTTAAAGTTTTGTAAAAAAATTTAAGAAAAAGAATGTTGCAATAAAATTATTTACATAAACTTTAATCGACGGTTGCTCAACAGCCATCTATCCAAATTCAATGATTTTTTTTTATTTTGTTTCTGCAAATAGGTAGAATTAAAATAAAAAAAATTACTGAAATTGAATAGACAGATGTTGAGAAATATCGATTAAAAGTTTAAAAAAAATTTGGCCGCAGCTTTCTTTATTACGGATATCTAAACTTTGAACGAAAATAACGCGGCCATTACATAATCAAATTCGATCAAAATTTTTTTATTTTAATTCTATAATCTCACTGAAGTAAAATAAAAAAATTTTGATCGAATTCGATTATGTAACAGCCGAGCTATCTTCGTTCAAAGTTTAGATATCGTAATAAAGAAAGCTGCGGTCAAATTTTTTTTCAGCTTTTAATCGATACTTCTCAACATCTGTCTGTTCAAATTCGGTAAATTTTTTTTTATTTTAATCCTAGATACTTGTATAATCAAAATAAAAAAATTCCATGGAATTTGGATATCTGGGTGTTAGAAACCATCGTTTAAATTTTCAAAGAGAAAAAATTTGCCGATTTTAGATTTTTTTCTGAGATATTTCAAGCTTTTTCAAAACTTCTAGCGAATGTTTCTCGACACCTACTTGACCAAATTTAATGAACTATTTTTTGTTTTAATTTTACAAATATATATAATCAAAATAAAAAATTTTACCAAATTTGATCGAGTGGTTACTGAGAAATCGTCGCTAGAAGTTTAAAGAAATTGAATGTTTTGGCTTCGGAATTAGATCGGAAAGGATCTACGGTGATCTTCAGCCCGGGATTTTCTTGACATAAGGAAACCCTGATGAAAATCATATCTATATTTGGACGGTTTCTCCTGTTCCCTGGTTATAGCCAGAAATTTCTCGACGATCTGAAAGTGGTGACTTCATTTCTGTAATTTATGGAGTGATCTCATTTCTACGTTCTATATTATTGCCCTCTGAAAATTGCTATATTATTTGTCTATCGGTAAGAAGAAACAAAACATTTCCAGGTTCTTGGTGAATAATATGCCATTGTTGCCTCGTTCGTTTACGCTGACCGAATATGTTTAATCATTCTTATTTTTAGGAAAATAAAAGTTCGCTATTTCCCGAAATCTCTTCAATTTCATTTTAAGAATCACGGATACTATATCACTATCCTCAGAAGCACAATCTGGAGATAAAGATATAATTTTTGTAGAGTTAAGTGTTAGGTGATTCTTAAGACTAGACCTAAGAAATTTCAGGAAACAGATAAATTTTTAATTTGTCCTAGAATTTAAAACAGATGAAAATCTTCGGAAATTTTGATTCCGGTTCGGAAGATCCTATTTACTATTTAATGTTGTCTTTTTCACGAAAGAAAGTGTCACATAAGTGATGTGTGTGGGAACCTGCGTAATGATAATGTTTAAAGAAACTTGGCCGCACAAGTACCTGGTTCTAAAACAAGCACAACTGCGTAATTAATGTTAGCGACTCACTAATGTTTATAATAAACGATAAGTGTTTTTTTGCAATTATTATAAAATGCACCTATGGCGTTCAACACCATATATAATTGTTTTTAATAAATTTAAAGTTAGGGTGCATTTTTATGATTTTTTTTTTATATATTATAATATATATTAGATACAAGGTCCCAATTTTAGTTCTCGCGAGGTTTCTGGGGTCCTGAACATTACTTAGAGTACCGATCCCGTTTACTTAGTACGTTTTTGAGAAATAGGGACCTATGTTGTTGAACACCATAGGTGCATTTTAGTAAACTTGGTTCTTTGAGCAATAAAGCTACTGATCATAAAATAAATATACACAAATAATATTATTAGTAATCTTCCTGCGGTAACACCGCCACCAAAAACGCCTTATCCATGAGAAATGATTTCTCTTTATTGGACAAAAGTAAAAATCGAATCGCTAAACAGGTAAGTTTTTTTTGTATATTTAAGGATAATCGTGAAATCGTATGATATGAAATCGGATGATTTTTTAGATTTGGACTAGGGCTTAGGGTTAGAGTTTATAATAAATAAAAGATATAGGTGGGTTTAGTAGGGTTTATATTTTTAAATCAAGGCCCCCAAATTTCACGATCATCCGATTTCGCGATCATCCGCGACATACCGTATTTGCCCGACATATGTACCCGGGTATTTCCCTAGTTCGTACCCTGGGCACATATATAAGGGGATATATTGTATGTATATATTATGTTTCCCCGGGTACAGAAGCATGATAATATCATGCTTAGGTAAATCAAAAATTGGCCGTCAAAATCGTTACAGGGTACATTGCACGGGGTCTACATGTCGGATAAATACGGTATATTATTTATTATTAAAGTTAATATATACAAATTTGTTGAATAATCTACATGGTATAATGATATCAATGGTGTATGTGATTATTAATAGCAATTTTAAAATTTGAATGTGTATGTATCAAGCAATCCAAAAAGCTTTTTTCCATTTCAGGACGCGATATCTATGATAAAACCTCACATATTAGGCGATAAATAACATATATAAAAAAAATTTTTTTTGTGTATATGTATATAAAAATATATTGAAGATACGATAATGGATATAGTAAATACTGTATAAATTAATATTTATTTATATTTGTCAATATCTTAATCAAGTGTATAAAAACCTCAGATTTTTAGTCGTTTCTTTTTTTTTTTTTTCTCTGCCCTTCAGTCACTAGACGAATTCTCTAAGGTAAAATATTCACATCTCTTTTCCAATACAATCAAAAAAAAAAAAAAGCTCTTCAGAGCTAGATAATAAATACAATTTTCTTTTAATATTTGCCATCATTACTTTTCATCGACTTTTCTCAAAAAAAAATTTTTTTACACATAATTTGGGAATTATTTTTTATACCCCCAAATTTATTATTCATACCCTCCGCAACCACCAAATTAAATTCGATGGAATTTTTTTTTTTTTGAATTCTATGAATTCATAGAATTCGAACAAAAAAAAGTTCGCCGAATTTGACTTGGTAGTTGCTAAGATGACTTCGCTCAAAGTTTAAAAAAAAAAAATTCAAAATAGCTATTTTAAATTTTTTTTTTTTTTAACTTTGAGCGAAGATATCTTAGCAACTACCAGGTTAAATTCGATGAACATTTTTTGTTTGATTTCTATCAATTCATAGAATTCAAACAAAAAAAGTACATCGTTTTTGACCTTGCGGTTGCTGTGATATCTTCGCTCAAAGTTTAAAATAGTTCAAAATATCTATCAAAACAAGGTGTACCAAAATTTTTTCCAAACTTTGAGCAAAGATATCTTGGCAACTACCAGGTCAAATTCAATGAACGTTTTTTTGTTTGAATTCTATAAATTCATAGAATTTAAATAAAAAAAAGTTCATCGAATTTAACCTGGTGGTTGCCGAGATATCTTTGCTCAAAGATTTAAAAAAAAGGTCAAAACATCTATCTAAACAAAAGTTGCGCCAAAATTTTCTTCAAACTTTGAACTAAGATATCTCAGTTACTACAAACTCTAATCCGATGTTTTTTTTTTATATTTAAATACTATGAATACATAGAATTCAAATAAAAAAGAGTTTACTGTATTTAACTTCGTGGTTGCTGAGATATCTTTGTTCAAAGTTTGAGGAAAATTTTGGCGCAGCTTTTGTTTTGCGTGGAAATTTTGGTCCGCATTACAAAATTGTTTACAAAATTCCGGCCGAAATTAACTTTTTAGTTTTTTTAAAATCGAGGATCTGCCGCGCATTTTTTGTACCGGCAGATTCTCGATTTTATTGGCTAACGGTCGAGGATCTTCAAAATTTTGGCCCACATTACAAAATTGTTTACTAAATTCCGGCCGGAATTAACATTTTGATTTTTTGCAGATTACGTTATAATTAACCAATCAAATTGTTAAAATTTGATGATCCCAGATCAGCCCGACGAAGCAAAACAAGCGAAAAAAAGAGAAATATGCGAAAAATATAAGAAACTGTAGTCTAAACCCACCTTGCAGCAATGTCGGGGAGGTAATTTTACCTATAGAAACTACCCTAACACTAACCCTAACCAAAGGTGGGCGCTAACCCTAAAATTAATGAAAACGGTATATCACGTGATCTGCCCGCTTTAAGGACCCCAGAAATGGAAATTCTTAAAAAATAAGCCGCATTATGGTAAAATTGACCCAGGAACAATTTTCACTTAATGGGCGGCTATGATTTCATTAGTAAAATTATGAGTAATTCCGGCCTAATTTTTTAATCATCGCTCTTAGCCAATCAAAATCGAGAATCTGCCGGTCCAAATTGTTGCGGCAGCTATGGTTAATTGTTTTGATAGATGTTTTGACCTTTTTTAAACCTTCGAGTGAAGATATCTCAGCAACCACCAGGTCAAATTCGATGAACTTTTTTATTTGAATTCTATGAATTTATAGAATTCAAACAAAAAAAGATTATCAAATTTACCCGGTAGTTGCTAAGTTATCTTCGCTCAAAATTAAAAAAATATTTAATATAGCGGTAGCTATTTTGATTTTTTTTAAACTTAGCGAAGTTATCTTAGCAACTACCAAGTTAAATTCGATGCGCTTTTTTTTGTTCAAATTCTATGAATTCATGGAATTCAAATAAAAAATAATCCATCGAATTTACTCGGTGGTCGCTGAGATATCTTCTTTCAAAGTTAAACTTTTGCAGGGGTTACGAATAATAATTTTGGGGGTATAAAAAATAATTCCCTATAATTTTATACATAAAATAAAAAAATAAAAAGAATCCCTTAAATTTTTTCATTATTTTCTTTAAAAAATAATTATATTATTTTTATAATATAGTGAAACTCATTTTAAATGAGTATTCACTTGCTTATATATTAAAAATATTTTTTTATGAACGTAAAATCGTTCTCTTTTTTATTATTTATAAATTCCTAGTGCGGATCTTATACTTTCAAAGCGCGTTTATTTTTATGTTTAATTAGCATCCACATTCATATATTAAAAACATCCCTTATGTTTTTCTTTCTTTACGATAATCGTATAGACACATTTATTACAGAATATATAATTTGACGCCAATAAATTGCATTCTATCTTTTTTCATTCTCTTTAGATCATCGATAAATAATATCAATATTATCTTTATCCACCATGCCTTTCGTACCACCCAAGTCGCTCAATAAACAGAATCAAGGCACTGCTCCCGTTGACTACGTTGACTACCAAAATTATCGTGGGTGGCCCTTGGCAAAAATAACCTTTGGAATATCAAAAAAGAAACAAGATGATTTAAATACGAACGTCATTAATCATTCGTTCGCAAGTCAGTCTATCTCTACCTCCTCAACGAATCCGACTACGAATAACACAACGAATAAGGCAATGAATGAAAAGAAATCCGAACCAAAATTTATTTCTGAAAATAAATCAGATGAATTAGATCGTGATAGTACCATTCAACAAGTTAAAGACATATTATCAACCTCTCCTCAAATATCATCGTCCCCAAGAAGGAAATCAGCACCTGAATCATATACAAAAAAACCAATTCTCCCATCTCTCAAAGTCGACTTACTTACTCCAATTTCATCTGAAATTCCTTATTTACCTAATGGTGAAGTGGTTAAATCATCACTTAAAAAGGGTAAATCTGAACCAACGACCCCCACTTTCCCAAAATACGTACATTTTAATACCGA